>KB673534.1:5953835-5967165 GCA_000349145.1 Anopheles dirus
GTAAGGAACTTCGTGCCGCCGCTGGCGGCGGCAGTGTGTAGAGTGAAGGGGGGTGAAGAACGCTTGAAACGGGGTGAAAACACGAGAGTTGGGCGTTTTTTGCTGCCTGGGAACGTGCCGGCAACCGCTGCCGCACACCCGTAAATCGTTTCATTTTAAAGTGTAATAAATGTCCTTGTGTTTTAATGTTATCACTGTACAAGTTGTGTCGTGTGTAATTCAGTGCTACCTCCGAAAGCGCACCGAACATAACAATTGGAAAAATCAAAACACGAGGTAACCGAACCGTTTATTTCTTTTCAGACTGTTATGTTTGGGAGTTTACAAACATATATTACTTTATTACACGGACTTTTATTTACATTACAAATTTTACACGAACACGCACTGTGTGACGGGAGGCCCGCACGGCCTATAGGCGTACGCGGCTTATCGTATACGCAAAATCTCTTTTCCTAAGATGTGTCTTCTCTCAAAGAGCAAACAGACAGAGAGTGCAAATTCAACGGTGAGAGGTTAAAAATTATCAGCTAATTTAAAAATCCGGTTTTGTTAATTCATTAGGTGAGGTCGATTCTGCCGAATGATATGCTTTACGCACGTTGCGGACGACACGATCGCATCGCGTGAACCCAAATCATTTTCGACTTATATTGATTACCGAAAGCCGGTTTTCTGCGACGATCATGAACAATAGCAAAGGGAAGAAGTTAGATGAGGATGGTACGTTACATGGTAACTTGTTTTTCCATCTTCCTCTCTCCTCTCTCGTGCCCTCTCTCTCTCTCTCTCTCTCTCTCTCTCTCTCTCTCTCTCTCTCTCTCTCTCTCTGTTTAGAGAATCTAAGATCTCAAACTAAACCCTATAATCGGAGTCCTTTTAAGTTATTACTAGCGTTATTAGTGTTATATTCTATTTTACTAATTAAATCTAATTTATTTTCATTCTTACCAGCTGGAAAACCCGCTTCAATGTATGGTGTAACTAAACTCTACGATGGAACCTTCCATTTTCTTCAAAGCATCTTTGCTTTTGGTTAAGAGTTTAAAGTAAAAAAAAACTGAAGATTTTCCTAAAGAAAAAACTAAATAACTTGCAGCCAGGTTGCGACACTTGGAGCACATAAAGGAGAACTGCCACATGCATAAACGAGAAGAACTAGATACTTTGAGTCCTGCAGACGAAAAATGAAAAAAGATAACTTAATTGAAAGCATGTTTGCAACGTGGAGAAGCCATTCGCACATGGCAACTATATCTAAAACCAAGGTTTTATTATTTAATAACTGAGCAACTGTCATACCCTGGTGAGTCCATAGTATTGATAGAAACCAAATGATTTGTTCACTTTATTCCAGTTTTTACCAGCCATAAAACTTATTCTACAACGCAGGGTAAGTGTACCAGTTTTCGACCATGTACCAATTTACGGCCAGGCAAACAAAAACCCTCACAAAAGTCACATACTGGTCAAGAGCAAGGAACGCTGGAATATTGGGATAAACTATAAGAAGAAAATTTTGAAGGAACGGAAATCGAACAAGAACCGCTCTTTGGATTTCTTCCGGTTGACGCAGTACATGCGGCTGGAGCGAACCAAGCTGGACGAAATTCTCGAGATCGCAAAGAAGAATTGTTCCGACTCTTCCGAGCAGGCGAAGATTCAAGGAGAGCTCCGGACGGTACAGACACAGCTACAGCAGCAGACGCAGCTGCTGCTGCAACAGACACAGCTGCTGGAGCAACTATGGCATAGGGAACACCTGATTGAGTAGAGTGACGAGCACCACCAGCGACTTCCAGCCTCTGCCATTGTGAGCAATTTGGAACTATTTGTGAAATAACAATGAGCTAGAGTCTTGTGACATATCTACGAATCATTGTTTTGCGGTTCTCCTGTTTGGCGGAGACAGACAAGTTTTGCAGATAAGTTTGGCTTGCAGATAAGAACGATTCATCAGCAGTCCATGGAATGCAAAGAATTGTAATTTATTTAATGTTTTTAATAGATCGTCCTGTTTCGACCGTACACCTCCAATAATGAATAATGATTTGTTCGTACCGCCTGCTCAATCCGTGCCTAACAAAGTTCGTGCTATGACACACTTCGTATTGGCCGGATACTATTGGGCAAATTTTTACAAAATTCTGGCACTTCTGGAGGAGATTTATAGTACGACGAGCCTCCCAGAAGTTCATTATTTCATAAATAATATCACGAAGACGACGGCTTGGTTTTTTGGCCACGTCTAGCTTCCTTCCACTCCTCGAAGCGAGCGGTGGAAGCAATGGAACAGCCAACTGCCGCCGGTTTGTCCGCAAGGGACTAGACATATTTTTGTACAATAATAAACAGAATTTAGAAAAAAAAACGCAATTTGATTTGTTAAAGTATCTTTGACCGTTTTTTTTACTATCCATTTGAAAAAGTCACTTTTTATGCATACGTTATGCTGGACGGCTGCACCCTCGATTTGCAAAGAAACGAGTTGAAACGACACATCAGGGACAGTAGAGCAAACACTCAAGCAATTAGAGTGAGGGAACCAACTCGACAGACATTACTATAGCGAATAGGAAAACAAACAAAATATCGGCTACTACATTATTGCTAGTGCGTAGTAGCAACAGATAAAAATAAACCACAAAGTCGAAGTATGATGTGTAAATATTCATGTTGAACGGTGAGCGGAAGCATGACATTAACGAAGCAGACGCAACACCCAATTGAACAACGAAACACCAAGACCGCGGATGACGAGATGCTCTCACCATCTTTGGATGATTGGTTTCCTGTTCCATTGTCAGGCGCAAGCTGATCGCAAAGGTTTGGGAGCAGGATCAACGACTGTACGTGTCGAAGCTGTGTATCACACAGCTGATGTACCGAACCATCACGGTCCACAATGTCGCCTTCAAGACCCGAAGACTCTTCTGCAAAGTCGTGTCGCTTGCCTAAGATTTCGTCAGAAGTTATTGATATGGGCCAACCTGGACCCGATGGATAAGCACTCACTGATGACGACTCACCGTTATCAGTCGATGTGTAAGTGAGATCCATTAGGGGTCAGCGCGCGCGGGCAAATGGGAATGACCTGCCACTCGGGCACGGCGAGTGATAGCGCGCGGGAGTACGTCAAGCATGTTAAGCGTTGTGTGGTTTTAGTTAATAATTATTTTATGTTCTGTTTGTAAAACGTGTGCAAGTGTGTTTTCTAACAATACCTCCGAAAACCAAAGAAACGAAAGAACATAAAAGTTATCAAACTGACCAAATCTTCTCCCAGATTCTCCAGAAACGCCGAGAGCACCAGATCCTTGCGCTCCACCTATTCAACGACTACAAATCGATCTACGATACCATAGTTCTGACCGAGCGGAGGAACATCATGCAACAGCACGGCTTTCTATCCAACATAGGAAGGTGTCATGCGCACATACGAGGTACGATTCTCGTCCGTTCCCTCGAATTATTTGGCTTGCCATCGATATCTGTGCCAGTGTTCGACGAAAACATCCGATTTATCTCGGGAGCAGAGTATCACTGTACGGCGACTATATCGAGTTGGTGGATGAGTTCTGCTACCTCGGTACGATGATACCTTTTGACAACAATGTAGGTGTTATTTCTACTTTCTTTCTTCGGTAGGATGTGCTAGCATGTCGTGGGGAGCAGGAGGATGAATTAGTTGAGATGATAATGACACAAAAATTGTTTGGTATAATGTTAACAACTTTTTAATTTCTTATGTGGTTGGAATCTGATCTTATTTATTGTAATTTAGTAAGTTTGAGCATACGGGAGGGTTGAGATAAAGAAAATAACACACCGATACAAACCATTTATTCTCAGTCATTTGAATACTTCTTCGGATATCGCGCTCTTCTTGCGAAAAGAACATCATGTTCATGTTCTATGTCATCAGTATCTAGTAATTTGGGTACTTTTTTTCTTACTTAAATCTTCCATCTCTCGCTTGTAAAGGTTAAGGTTGGGGGTAATTTAAGCTTTCCTGAATACAAGTTTTCAGTAAACGTTTCGTTGTTCCTTCTTCTTGGTAAAATGATTCACACGAATGTTTGTTTGGTTATCGAATGTTTGTTTGGTTGTTTGTTTGTTATCTAATGTATTTGTTTACGAATCAGGTTATCGAGCCGTTTCGATCTGCAACACAAGAAACTTCATTGAATTGATACGAGTGCAAAAAAAGTAATATCGTTTGTATCTTTTTAATGATATTTGTATTTACTACTTTCAACTTAAATTACCTACCATACCATTAATAAAACTTAAATTAGCTACCATGATCCTGCCATGACCTGCATCCTTCATGGTAAACCGATTCAATTCGTTTGATTTTAACTAGTTTGCTTGTGCCATTTGCTATTCTAGCAGTTTAAACTAATCTTTTACAAGCAGATTATTTAGTATTGACAAATTTATATTTGTTTTTACTTAAATAACGATAAATGATTGAACAGATAACACATTATCCGATATTTCCATTCTGCTATTATCTGCACCACATTGCTTAGCACAGGCCGATAACGTTCATCGTATCTTTGCGAAAGGGAACTTAAAGTTGCGGTTGAACGGTAGTTTGCAACTCAAGCTGTTCCAATATTTGATTGTACTCTAAATGTTGACAATGCTGCTTAACTGTTTCATTAGGGTAGTACAACTCAACATGATGAGCGTTGAAGTCAATCTTTTTAACCTGGAGTAAATGTTGTACTACGCGAATGTAAAGTTCTTTTGCAAACGCCTTGCTGTTTTCGTAAGATTCTAGTAATGATGCATATTTTTTTGTTTTTTGAAATATGTCATACAACTCCCATGAGCACATTTTATTAGCTAGGACCTCAATATGTACGTCCATTCCTTTGGATAGAAGAATTTTGACGAGTTGTTCGTTATCTTCCACAAATGCGTAGTCCAACGCGTTCCATCCTAATAACTGATCTCGCATATTGATTGATGCTAGAGACATAATGTTAAGTAGCTTTTCAACTGTCTGTAACAATCCATTCCGCACAGCCAAATGCAGTGGCAATCGTCCTAGCATATCTTTGTCTCCTGAAAGTGAAGAATCGTCTGACAATAGTTTAATCGCTTGTTCTTCCGACATTTGGATTATAGCCAGATGTAATTTACATCCGTTGCTATGATTTAAAACAATAAGATCGAAAATGTACATCATGCGAGAAACATCTTTCCTCCAATAAAACTTATTATGGAAAAACGTATTACTTCTCAAGCGATGATAGTTTTCGTACAACCAATCAGCAGCATAATACTCTTTGAATATATCTAAAACAAAGATAGGTATCTCATGACTCACCTCTTTAATTATTCCTTTACTCGACACAGTTTCATTTGTTTGACGTAATAATGTCTTGACTTCATCGCGTTCATCACCGGTGAGCAGTTCAGTCTTGCATATTTCGCCAAACACGGCGACAATTCCCATCAGAGCAAGTTGTTCTTTGTTGAGTTTATTTGAATTCTGAATTGGCACATTTGTAGTAGAATCATTAGAGAAGGCTTGCAAATCTCCATGTATAACTGATTTCAACATTGAATCAAACAGCCCAATCATATTAAAACCTTCTCGAAACAGTAAATACGCCAGCTTCCAATCTAATACATCTTCACTGTTTTTATTTTCAACTGGACTAGATTCAGGTACGTAGGCATCGAGAGCGTAGTGAAACACATTCCATCCGTTATTCGCATGTATCGTTGTAGGATCTAATCCCCTTTCAATGAGGCAATGCAACATGTAGACGCAGCCATGTCGAGCTGTCCAATGAATTAGGTGGCGACCTTCCTCATCCTCGCGATTCAGTTCTTCAATGTCCGCTCGATCGAGGAGATATTTGAATGCAGGTAAGTATTTCGAATGGGATGTATAACGTTCAAAAAATTCAGTTGATGATAGCCACATCACGATCAACATGATCATCTCCTTTGTAATGATTATGTTGATAGTTTTAATGATGTATACAATAAGCGGAATGTTGCATCCAGATGTCGTGATCGCATAACAAAGTGATTTTAAAATGAATCTTTTCTTTTCAGGTATCTCAAAACTGTTTATATTTTCTAAACAACAATTATACACGGGATGCCCAGTCCATGGTGTTATATTAAGAACGTCTTCCAAAACAATATTTTCCTCAATTTGTGAATCTTCGATGGTAGAAATATTGTATCGCCTGCACAAATGTTGGAATATGATTCTAAATGATTCCATTAAATTGTGTTTTACGGTAAAATACAAGACCGATTCAATTTCTGACAAGTCATTTATTTTAACCAAGTGTGGTGCTAGGGGATGCAAAACATCGTTTCTTTTATCTAACGATATTGAATCAGAAGGATTTGGATGTTGCGGGTTGATGTTAAGTTCAAAGCCTGTTAATAAGAATTCTACAACCTGTTTTTGGAACTCGAAGCGCTGCTGATCTGAGTTGAATTGACTTAAAAAACATGAATCATATGGAACTTCTCCTGCACAAGACAACACATCATCTAAGTCTTGTAAGCAGATTTGTTTGACCAAGGTTTCAAGATCTACTTCTGCTCCTTTGTTCTGTAGCATTCTCAATATGTTTTCATCAACATCGAAACAATCAGCGATATTGGCAAATACGTAGTTTAAGGCACTCCACTGGCATAGTTTATCTCTAGCATTTATTGTTTCCTCAGTTATAAGATTTTCTATTAGGTCGTTTCCTAACGACCAGTGTTTCGGTACAGCCAAATGCAGTGGCAATCGACCAAATTTATCTGTAGCGATTATGGAGCTATCCGACAGTAGGTTTCTCACTTGTTCCTCCGACTCATTAATTATAGTCAGATGCAAATCACATCCTTTACTGTCTCTAAAGGCCATTCGATTAAAAAAATCTCTGATTTGTGACCATTCATCCGACCAAAATAAGCCGCACTGAAAGAAATCCACTTTTGTCATGCGTTCCCAGTTGTTATACAACCAAAGCGCAGCAAAGTATTCTGCGAATGTGCTAATAATGAATTGCGGAGTGTCGTCTTGAATCCCTATGATTATGCCCGTTTTATCTTCGGCAGACTTTGTTTCCTCCATATAAGTCTTCGCTATCTTTCGTTCATCTTCTGTGAGCAGTTTTTCCTGGAACTCTTCACTGAACATGACGAGCATAGCCAATAAAGCATGATGATCTTTCGTGCCCCGTAGCGTTTTTGAAAACTGGTTATTCGCCCCAACATTATCCAACGTCGATAAAGGTATTCCATTTTTGTCCAGTTCGCTTCTTCGTACTTTTCTCTCCACGACTGCTTCAAATAGTTGTAAAATATCTAAAGCAGGCAGTGGATTGGATGCAGTATTCGTTTCCGTTGTAACATTATGCTTTACAATCGGAAAACAAATTTGCAATGTCATGAACAGCAGCAACGGAACTGATTTGACATCGTAAGGACAGTTACGCAAATCTTTCATGAGTGCGTCAAATATTAGTTTTTCAGTGTCACTGTCACAATCTTCCATTTTACGACGCACATACAAGCGTACAGTGTGTTCTCGATCACCATAAGAAAACTTTTCAAGTTCATACATCCTACAACCGGGGAAAGTCGCTTCGATCTCCTTAACGAAGTGATACGGTCTACTGGAGATATACATTTTCCGTACACCTTCCAGCTGAGCGAATCTTTGAAAACATGTCAGCACTATCTCCTTGTAGGTTGGAGCGATTTCATCCAATCCGTCCAACAGCACTATCACCAG
This sequence comes from Anopheles dirus, assembly GCA_000349145.1. Lineage (NCBI taxonomy): Eukaryota > Metazoa > Arthropoda > Insecta > Diptera > Culicidae > Anopheles > Anopheles dirus. Next base: position 5,961,607 of record KB673534.1, read on the forward strand.
CTTCGCGTTGTATTTTTCTCTAAACACACGTAGCGCTGCAAGTTGATTTGTAGTCAGATGCATCTGTTTCACTTCAACTTTGTCACCGGAAATGCTGCCATCCGAATAAGTCAATAGTTCCGCGCATGCCTTGGCCTCTTCTCTTCGTTTTTCGATTTTTGTATCTTTTCCCCCATTGTGCCAGAATAAAACCAAATAAATAAAGTAGTAGAACATTTTAAGCACTTCCGCTGTATCAAGCCATTTTATATCTACAGATTGCATTTGCCTAAAATCGGTCGAAAAGTCGATCGCGTTTATGCGAATAACATATGACGAATTCATTATGGTTGATAAATGATAAGCAAATTTAGTGAACAGGGTAGACTTTCCGTACCCAGCATCGTTCAATATGATATTTACTTTACTGCCAGCATCGTCATCTACCAAACCGGGCAAATTAGATTCATCATCGAAGTTCGAATCTGACGAATTAGATTCATAATCGAAAAAAATGTATGGTTTTCTTACACTTTTGCGATTCTTTTCGACGAAGCGTTTAAAGCGCCGTCCGACGTACCAGCTTTCAATTTGCTTGTAATTGCGCTCGTGTGAAATGTCACAACCTTGCACATTCATTGCATTCATATCAATGAAATACCCCAAAGGATCGTCATTCTCTATCAACTTTTCGAGCGATACAGTTGTACCGAAGAGAGAAATATTCGAATTACGTTGATATGCTTGTTTTCTTACTTCCTCTGCTAGATTTGCAACACGCCATGTACTTTCTGATTGATCATTCCTTAGCGGATTCCTTCTGTCAGAGGATTTGCCACCATCAATAGTCTCAATGAAAATTATTTTAAAGCGATATTTTTCCTGCTCCTTTTTGAGTTTTAATTGCTGCAGTTCTTTGTTTTGAGTAAAGATGACAATCAATATATGCCCTAAGTGATAAACGTTTTGCATATCGTCATTAAAAATGACAGACAGGTCGTCACGTAATCCGTCTGTCACATCCTCACAGCCCTTAAACGATGCGCAGTCAATCAAACACATTTCGTACGTAGGATTTAGATGGCTCTCGCTTACATCCTTTGTATATACGCTAACCGTTTGTGCGACAAGATGAATACTGAATTCTTTGTTATAGTAACCGGGAAATGTATACGTTAGATCATTATTTTCTAAAAAGTTATACAGCTTTGATTCTCGCAACATTTGCGTGTTCATTGTCATTTTCGAGTATTTGTTAGTGATCGGTGTACCTAGTTCTAGCTTTTTTAGAACTCCTTTAATGACGTGTGGTGTAAACTTTTGTGTAGCACCTTTGCTCATGGCCGCAAACATTGAAGCGTGCAACACAGTGTAAGTAGTTTTGAATTGATTCTTTGCCAAGTCATGCAGTAGCTGCTGTGCTTTAGATTCCAGTTGAGCTGCGTTGTGTGAATTGCAAATCAGCACAAAATTATCATAAAACGCTTTTATATCAGCTTCACTTGCCGGTTTCAACACGTCGTCCAGCTTTTTCCATCTGTTATTAATGTTCAGCTGGTAACATTTTGCATTTAAGTCGCCTAGGAAATGAAGATTTGTGTTTTTCTTTAATTTGTTATTGACTTTTTTCAAAAACATAACTCTGGTGTCAAGTGATTTGTTTGTGCATAAAATGAACGTTTGCTTCTCGTTGGGACACGATTCCATGACTTTGCGAGCAGATTCAAAGTACATCCTGAGCGAAAATGGTCCTTTCTTCTGATCTTTCTCCTTTTCCGGTAGCAGATCTTCCTCAGAAACTGTATCACGTGCGCTGGGTGTCTGTTGTACATCGTCGGTGGTGTCTTTATGCTTCGCTTGAATGCGGACAGTTCGTGATGTTTGACGCGGGGAAGAATATCTCACAGTGATATCATCAAATTTCCCTCCTATGGGATCTTCAAACGCGAGCTCGAAACGATGTTGGTTGTCTTGTTGGTACATTTTGACCAGACGCAACATTATCACCATTCCCAGCCGTAAGTGATAAGCGGTGCCATGGAGAGAACTATTGTTGCTCACTCTTTGTTGGCCGGGATTCGTTGAAGTAACACTTGACGATGGCGAAGGTTTATCCGTTGCCACAGGATTCCTTCCTTGTTGCTTTGAATACGCATTGCATTTAACTGCAGTTCGCATGGACTTTGCTGCAGCACTTGTCCAGGGCTCATCTTGTTTCCTTTTTTGTGGCGTGTTTTGCGCATTGTCCGTAGTATTCTCCATGTGCAGGGCTAAATGTGTTCAACAATGCCGTAAACGATACATTACACAAATAAATAACAGTCAATACATGGAGCTTTTTTCAAATATTCTAAAAGTATGGTAAAACGGTTGCAATAATACCTACTTGGAATATTTCTTTGTCGATAGTCAGGATAGTCCTCAACTAATAGCTTTGAAGTAAGTATTTATATCGCACGTCGTGGTAACTGAAAGAAGCAAGGGATTATATACAACATAGGTTTCTTTCTGAACTATCTTTATGAATTGTATTTCTTATTTATTTAACAAGTTTTCCGCCACTTAGGGTTTAACAATGATATTGTCTTAAATACTAGGGAAGAGGATTAGAATCGGAAGGTGGTATGGGTTCAGGAGGAGTCATAGAGACAGGACCTGAAGGATGATAATGCGATATGGTAGTCAAACAGGTGGTGAACGTGATTAAATTCCAAGCAAGCTCTTAGCCATGGATCATTCTGACCAAAAACCGAGCATCGGGGAGGGATGAAGATAGGAGGTCATTCACGAAGTCTCCGTGATGGAACATAGAGGGGAAGTGAAGAAAAAAGAAAGGGGCATCGAGTTCAGAGGATAGCAAAGAGGATAGCAGGAATGCTCTAACCTATCTCCAGAATAGTGTATGAATACTTAATACAGCTCGTATAGATACGACCTGTTTTTTTCTTCGTTAGAATAAAGCGAAAACTCATCGTCAGATGAGAAAACATGAAAATGTTGTTCCACTTAGTGTTTTTCAAATGTTTACACACACTATTACTGTTTTTCACCATGGTTAAAATCGCTTCATGCAACCTAACTATACGATCATATACGAAAATTCGTTTTAGAATTTGTAAAAAATACAGGTAGTTTTGAATGCCCTGGAACACCAAAGACGTATTTTTGAACAATTTTTAAGCGCATTACGACCCCTTCTATGCACTTTTTGGAGTATAATTTGGCTGGTTTGTGGTGCTTACACTTTGGCTGCCCCATACAAAGTGTTATTGGTCCAAACATCCCAGAATGTTTTTAGAATTTATGAAAATTTTCATAAAACGTGGTTTTATAATCGTAGCGCCTTAACACTAACGGAGAAATCTGGTGTCAATTGAAACATTTGCAAATTTGACCTTCGATAACTCAAAAACGGTTAGACATATTGACAAACGGTTTTCTACCAAAGTCTTATATTTTTGAAAATGTTGTAAAAAGATTTTCAAAAATTTTCAAATCTTTTAATTTCTGATGTACAACTTGTTACTCCCTTCGTGCAAATCGAGGTGTCAATTACCACCTAGAAGGCTATTTTGGCATTTGCTGATCGATTGGGTTGAAATTTTCACCAGTTGTGCGCTAACGACTATAGTTTTATAATCCGTTGAGTTTTTGATACACGATTCACGATTTTCCATAGCTTCTGGAATTGGCACGTGGCTTTCTCTATGAAAAGCCAGCGGGAGTCGATTTATAAAATGATGCCATTTCCACAATTAAGATCGGAAGATTTTTTTTCCAAAGATCCTGGACCACTGTTCCTATGTTCTGGTACATGGATTTCGGGATCCGAGAAATTTTACGTACAGTTTTTAAGGTTTCTAAAATTTTCACTTTCGGCGGATTTTTACTTGAGACGAGCTGGGGAGCAAACGGGAGGGGCTGGGGTCACAAACTCAACGGATAGTAAAACTAGAATAGTTAGAGCACAACTGATGAGAATTTCAGCCCAATCGGTTACTAAAAATAGCCTTCTAGGTGTCAATTGACACCTCGATTGGCACGAATGGAGTATTCGGTCCATTTGATCGTAAGTGTTAAATGGTAGCATAACACATGGGTAGCTATTAGACGGCCCTCTAGAAAATGGCACTGGCTATCGAGAATGAGTCACAGCAGGCGGTCCTTCGACAAGCGGCGAAGTGGTATGATTCCAAACTGTCCCACTACGATATTGAGACACTACAAGATGGTATCATTAAACTGACTTGCATTGCATTTCACAGTCGCATGTAAGATAAGAAAACAGTATTTTTCCAACTTTTGAACGATGTTTTGTTTGTATCGTTCAACTCCATAGGCATAGCGTTGGTTATCGAATAGATAATAATCTGTGTAAGATAATTTTCGATGCTTGTCTCAAGGCTGCACTCAAAACTCATATTATTTTCATTCGTCATCATCCAATGATGTCATGGGGGTTCCAACAGTTTGTTCACGCAATCCTAAACTTAAAGTGGACTTTACAGATGCAAATAACCTGGCAGGTTGCTCAAGCAACATTTCTCACCCGTTACGTCTCCTTGCTACCACCTTTCGCCATTAAATGACTCATCACACGTTCCACGACACGTCATAGATACCAATCCTAGTTCGACTTGAATAAAAACGCCATCAGCAGTCATTCAGAACGCGCATTCTTCACACATTAGTCTCTACCACGCACTTTTTAATCGTGTTAAATGTAGTTAAGACTGTTGGTCCAGATCCAAGTGAAGCAGGTGCTTTTCCGAATTCGATTTCCAACTACTTCCAGTGGTTAGAGACACCGGCGGTAGCGTCTTTACTGACTCTTTCACTGAGCACGCAGCCAACAAACACTTTTAAGGAACACTTTTTTTTTGCCACCTGCTTAGAACAAACTTTCAACACTTTTTTCTTCCAACAACCACTATGGCACACACGAGATGCTGGAACTTGACTAAGTCAGCGATGCTCTCTACAATGATACATTGGTTATTTTACTACAGAGACTGAGAAAACCATGAGAGCCTCATTCGTCTCTTATTTATTGGGCAAAGCGGCAACATTTGGTCAACGCGGCTTATCGTATACGCAAAATCTCTTTTCCTAGGATGTCTCATCTCTCGAAGAGCAAACAGACAGAGAGTGCAAATTCAACGGTGAGAGGTTAAAATTTCGGATTTGTTGACTCATTACCTTCAGGGTCGATTCTTGGGAATAAAACGCTTAGCGCACGTTGCGGGCGACACGATCGCATCGCGTGAACTCAAAAAATTTACGACTTATCTTGATTACCGAAAGCCGGTTTTCTGCGTCGAACAAGAACAAGAGCAAAGGGAAGAAGATAGTTGAGGATGGTACGTTACATGGTAACTTGTTTTTCTATCTTCCTCCCCCCTCTCTCGTGCTCTCTCTCTCTCTCTCTCTCTCTCTCTCTCTCTCTCTCTCTCTCTCTCTCTCTTTCTCTCTCTCTTGATGGTCTCTCAATTTTCTCAAATTTTGTAAGGGGAAGAGTTGGGCCACATACATAGCCGCATTTTCTGTTTAGAGAATCTAAGATCTCAAACTAAACCCTAT
>KB673534.1:5973467-6060345 GCA_000349145.1 Anopheles dirus
ACAGTAGAGCAAACACTCAAGCAATTAGAGTGAGGGAACCAACTCGACAGACATTACTATAGCGAATAGGAAAACAAACAAACATTGGCTACTACATTATTGCTAGTGCGTAGTAGCAACAGATAAAAATAAACCACAAAGACGAAGTATGATGTGTAATTATTCATGTTGAACGGTGAGCGGAAGTATGACATTAACGAAGCAGACGCAACACCCAATTGTGCAACGAAACTCCAAGACCGCGGATGACGAGATGCTCCCACCATCTTTGGATGATTGGTTTCCTGTTCCATTGTCAGGCGCCAGCTGATCGCAAAGGTTTGGGAGTAGGATCAACGACTGAACGTGTCGAAGCTGTGCACCATTTTGGACCATGATGGTACACAGCTGATGTACCGAACCATCATGGTCCAAAATGTCGCCTTCAAGACCCTGTACGGCGACGATATCGAGGTGGTGGATGAGTTTTGTTACCTCGGTACGATCGTATCTTTGAACAACAATGTAGGTGTTAGTACTACTTACTTTCTCCGGTAGGGTGTCCCAGCATGTCGTGTGGAGCAGGAAGATGTTGAGTTGATAATCAAAATGCGAGTCCTCTCGCATTTATGTTTCTGAGCATTTTCTCAGATTCGCTCAGAATTTATTTTCGCGAAAGGAGCTCTGGAAAAGGAGTGCGAATTTTCGTCCCAAAAGAAAGAAAGCAAAATAACAAGGAAAGAAAAGAGGAGAGGCACGCCGCTAGCGCCCTCTGATGGTAGAGTCGAACGGTCTCTTCCGTGCGACTGTCAGATGAAAGTGATCTAATCTGTCAAATTTTGAACAATTGGGGATTCTCGTTTGTAGCACGCCAAAGTACTGAACGAGGCAATGAAAACGGCAACCAACTGACAAACACATGACAAAAACAAACGAAAACAGTGAGCAGAAACGAACGTAAAAACGAAAAATTTAAGGCCGGGAGCCGTAAAAAGGTGCTTAAATTTAAGCCGTTGGTGCGACAAAAAGATGTTTGCGAACAGATTGGCACGCATAGTGCAATCCAGTTACCAGCTGGCGCGATGTAAAATTCCCTCACACGCCCACCTTTACCGGCCGTCGCCACTGCGGACGACAGTTTCACTCACATCCGTGCGAAGCCTATCGCATCCCGCGAGCAACACAGGACTGCCGTTGTTTCATATCTCGGACGAAAGGGTACAGCGGTATTTGGAGCGGCTGCGGCTCGAGTACTACGCGCTGAAGGTGCAAGAACAGCGCACGAAACAGGACATCCAACGGATGCTGCTCCTGTCGAACGTGGTCGAGATGTACGAGCAGCGCCGGATCATCGTGGAGAACCTGAACTCGCTCAAAGAACTAAAGGACGACAAGGACGACGAGATGGTGCAGCTGCTGCGGGAGGAGCGCGAAGCGTACGGCAGCATCCTGCTGCGGCTGGACAACGAAATCCTCGGCGGAATACTGTCGATGGACGACGAGGAAGACTACGGGTCGCTGATAATGGAGGTGACGGCGGGTGTCGGTGGCCAGGAGGCGATGCTGTTCGCGCGCGAACTCTTCGACATGTACTGCGGGTACGTGGAGTACAAGGGCTGGGAGGTGGAGTCGCTGCACACGGAGGACACGGACATCGGCGGCACGCGACACGCGACCACGATCATCAGCGGGCCGGGTGCGTATCGCTGCCTCAAGCACGAGGGTGGCGTTCATCGCGTGCAGCGCATTCCGGCGACGGAGAAATCGGGACGCATCCACACGAGCACCGTCACGGTCTCGATCATTCCGCGGCCGGACGATTTCCAGGTGGAGCTGAAAGAGAAGGACCTCAAGATCGAGACGAAACGTGCGAGCGGGGCCGGCGGCCAGCATGTCAACACGACGGACAGTGCCGTGCGGATCGTGCATCTTCCCACCGGGATCGCGGTCGAGTGCCAGACGGAGCGATCGCAGCAGAAGAACCGCGAGTTTGCAAAGGAAAAGCTGGTCGCGAAACTGACGCAGATCGAGCTGGAGGCTCGGTTCAGTAGCACGCAGGCGCTCAAGAAGTCGCAGGTTGGGCAAAGTCTGCGTAACGAGAAGATTCGCACGTACAACTACAACCAGGATCGCATTACGGACCACCGGATAGAGGGCGGCACGGCGCACAATCTGAAGGGCTTCCTGGAGGGTGGCGAGCAGCTGGACGATATGATCGAGAAGCTGCGCCGGTCACAGCGCCGTCAGCAGCTGCTGGACATCATGAATCGTGAGCAGGATCAGTGAAACCGGCTGTGCAACCTAGTCGCATTTCGAGAGTAGTGCATTGTAATAATAATCAACTTATGTAAGAATCTTTATTTATGAACATTTCCCCACCCACCGGCCTGGCCCAGGTGGGTGACGTGCTCCCGAACCGTCCGATCAATAACGTTCTGCACCTCCCGGCAGCCTCGCAGCGCCGTCTCGAGCACCTTCGGCAAATGGTCCAGATGGAACCGTTGCGACATTTCCATGAAAGCGATCTTCCCACTGCTCGGCAGCGATGCCACGGTCAATGTGGGACCTCCGCTCGTCTCCTCCAGATGGGACACGTCCATCAGCGGCACGTTACCGTTCGCTAGCGAGGCCGTGCACGCGCACACGTACTCCTTCAGGCAAATGCCGGCATCGATCAGCGCGAGCGTGGCCGCATTCACCGACGCACAGTAGTTCCCACCGTCCGCCTGCAGCACCTCGATGAACACGTCGATCTGGGAGCGCGGGTACAGTTCCGTCTTGATCGAGGCGCTTAGCGCCTGCTTCAGGTGGATCGTCATTTCCTGCGACTTCCGGTCGCCGCGCGGTCGCTTTTTGCGTTCCCCCGTGGAGAACGTTGCCATGCTGTACTGGCAGTTGACGATCACCTCGTCGAAGTTCGCACCCTTCTTCGAGGACGCCTGGTGCGGGCCGTAAACGGCCGCCAGCACCTTCGTGTTGCCCTGCTCGACGTACGCGCTACCGTCCGGTTGGCTGAACACACCCATTTTGCACTGTATCTGGCGGAGCTCGTTAGCCCGCCGGCCATCTAACCGAAGGCCCTGGTCGGAGAGCAGTTCCATTTGGTTTAAAATAACGATCACGACAAAATCCACAGGGAATGCGCCGCAACAACGTGCCGGTCGGTGTTATTGTTGTGCTTGTCGGTTTTGTTTACCTCGTGTTTGACAGCTCTCGCGCATGTGTCAAATATGACATTTGACAACTGACAGAAAAAGGCGCGAAATTTAAAATTTATCGTTACGCGAGGACATAAAGGTATGTTAAAATAGATATCACCTGAAATGTTGTAAATAACAACAAATTTAACAAATGAAGTTAAGTGTTATTTCATGCATGTCATGAACTTCAAGTGCTTAATCTACCACAAAATTGGAAACTTCTGTCCACTTATTCGTATTTGTTGTGGCGTACCAAGCCATCCCACGTTTACGAAACATTCTAAGTCATTTGGGGTTATTCTAACTGAAAGGACAAACCTATTGAGGATCCAAGGCTCATGTCTGTAGAGGACCACGGGACAGTCAGTCTTCGGTCCTTTCACAGGAGCCTCTAGTAAGCACGAATCCTCGGAACCGTGCGTTTTCAGGTTTCGTTGCTCACATTGTTGTCCGAAGCTACGATCGTACCGAGATAACAGAACCTCTCTACCATCTACCATCTTCTGCTCCTCAATTCGCATGTGATACTTAGTTTTTATACTTTTCATGACTACCTAGAGTTACAAACCCTCACAGTTTCAATTTCTTTCATCGTCTCTTTCAATGATTCAAATAAAAAGTTCTTAATAAAATTTTCTGATTTATTCCTCATAATCCATATTCCAGCTATGAGAAACCCCTTTTTGGCCACGTACCCTCAGCGCTTGCGCATCGGGAAAGGCGGGAAGAGAGTGGGTAATAAATAATTTCAAATTTACATCTGCATTTAAATCACTGATCGTGCCAGTGGCCGCAACATTCGGTACTGCGTCAAACGTTCACGCTACCAAAAGCAGCCCGAAGCGTTGCACGGCCGGTAGTAACTGCCCCGGTAGGTGGCTCCCAATCACAGCTAGTTGTTCCGTGTCCGCAGCACGCTCGACCGGGGACTGTACACGGCAACTTGCGCCGGTGAGCAGTTCTCCTTGCCGGGGTAGGGTGATACGATCAGCTTCTTCGGCGTCTTTGGGCTGGCCGCGGTGAGATACTTCACCGAGCTGTTCAGCTTCTGGGGCGAATCGAAACTGGAGAGTTGCTGTTGCAGGGTCAGGATGGTGCTCTCCTGTTTCTTGTTCAGCTCTTGCAGCTTGGCAATTTTCTGTTTTTAGGAGAGGTGAGAAAATGAAAAGAGGACGTTAAGAACTGACGCTCGAAGTGAAAGAGAACCGATGACCGGTAAACTTACCGCTTTGAGTTGCTGTTGGTCCTTGCTACACTCCAGGTTCTTCATCTTCTGGCGGTTGTTCTGATTCTCCAGCAGCTCCGTGTACTTGTCCGATGTCTCTTTGGCAAGCTCCTCCACAATGCGCAGCTTTTCTTCCGTTTCCTTTAGCTGTGGATATTCAAAGCCTGTTAGTCTCTTCAAAAAGCCCACCAGAAACGCGACAAACACACCTTCTCGACGATTTCCGGTCCACCCTGCCCGGTCAGCTCCTGCTTCTCGGCCATGCCCTCCTGCTCCAGCTGGTTGATGATGTTCTCGATCAGAAAGTTCGGCACCAACCGCTCGTCCTCCTCCGGCTCGGGTGTCGGCTGCGGCAGGCGGCTCTCGCCCTGGTCGTACTTCTCGAACTGCTCGCACCGGAACCGGAACGTCATGTTCTGCAGCTTGATGCCCTTGTTCTCGTGCTCCAGCTCGCCGATCTTCTTGTCCTTCGCGTCCAGCTCGATCCGCGCCAGCTCGATGCCGTTCGCGAACTCGTCCAGCAGCGCCTTCAGGTCCTGGATGTACGCCTCCCGCGCGTCGTACTGCTTCTTCAGCTCCTCGTACATGCCCACGTAGCGGCCGACGCTCTCCTCCATGCGGTCGCTGAACAGCTGGCCGATCTGCGACACGGTCGCGATCGCGTCCTCCTCCGAGTTCATTAGCTTCTCGAACACCTCGCTCTTCTCGCGCATCTCCTGCTCGAGCAGGGTGGACGAGGCGCGGAGTGCACCGAGCACCCGCCGGTACTCGGCGATCTCCTCCCGCAGCTTGCCGTTGCACGTCTCCAGCTCGGCCTTGCTGCGCAGCACCTGCTCTAGCTCGGCCTTCAGCAGCTCCACATCGCCGTCCGACTTCTTGAGCCGCTCCATCAGGATGTTCACCGTCGAGCGGGTGTTGTTGAGCGTCAGCTGGTAGTTGTACTTCTCCGTCTTCAGGCGCGAACACTCGAGCGCCATCTCGCGCACCTCCGTCTCGAGCTCGTCGCGTGACTTGGCGCCCGGCACCTGCAGCTCCACCTGCAGCCGGTGCTCCAGTTCGGCGATTTTCGTCTCGTTGTCCTTGATCACCTCGTTCGACGCCTCCCAGAGTGTGCGCAGGTCGCGCTTCTCGAACTCACACTGCATGATCTCCGTTTCGGCGATCTTCTGGCACTTGTCGAGCTCCTTCTGCCAGTGCAGCTTCTCGCTTGCGAGCGCCGCCGAGATGGAGCTCTGGATCGACAGCTCCAGCGCCTTGACGCGCTCCTCGTTCTGGATGTCGGCGATGCGGATCTTCTCCTCCGCCTGCTCGCCGATGCGCTCGAGTTCGCGCGCGTGATCCTGCTCCAGGCGCCGCACCCGATCCGTGTGCTCCTTGATCAGCTGCGACTTCTCCAGCACGAAGATCGACTCACACTCCTTGACCTTCATCTCGTTCAGCTCGGTGGCGGTGGCGAGCTGCTGCTCGTGCTTCTTCGCTATCGCCGCCAGCTCCTGGTTGAACTCCTGCCGGATGTCGTCGCGCAGCTCGTCCATCGCGAACTGCCGCTCGTTCAGCTCCTCCTGCATGCCGGCCACGAGCGCGTTCTGCTCCGCGAGCTGGGCCACCAGCCGGGCGTTCTCCTGCCGCTGCTGGTCCATCTCGCGGATCGTGTTGCGGCCCTCCTCCACGTACCGCAGCATGTCCTCGTCGGCCTGCGCCTTCAGGTAGCGCACCTGCTCCTTCAGCTCGCGGCCCTCGCGCACCAGCTCGTTCAGGCCGTCCTCCATCAGCGCGATCTCGTCGCACTTGCGCTGCAGCTCCAGGTCGTGCGCCTCCAGTATCTCGCGCAGCGCGACCGTCTCCTCGTTCAGGAAGTGGTTCTCGCCGAGGGTGATGTCGTGGTCGGCCTGCAGCAGCCGGTGCACGGCCAGCAGCTCGTCGTGCCGGATCTCCAGCTCCGTCTTGGCGTCGTGCATGTCGCACAGCTGCTGCTCGTACTGCCGGTGCAGCTGCTTGATCTCCCGCTCGTACTCCTGCACCTTCTCCAGGCAGCCCTCCGTGATGTGCTGCAGCAGCTCGTCCGCCTTCGTGATGCTCGTTATCTCGCGCTCCAGCAGCACGATCTGGTTGTCCTTCTCGGCCAGCAGCGCCAGTCGCTCGAGCTCGGCACGCGCGTGTTCCGCGCGCAGATCGCGAATCGTCGCCTGCAGCTGCTCGTTCTCCTCCCGTGCCTTCCCGAGCGCTTCCTTGTTGACGTCGATCTTGTTGTAGAGCTGCACGATCGGGGGCAACTTGTTGGGGCCCTCCGTCGACGCCTTCTCGGTGGACGCTTCCGCCGCCAGCCGGCTGGCTTTCTCCTCCTTGGCGGAGGCTTTCTTGGGCGTGAGGTCGGAGATGTGCTTGAACTTGAGCCGGCGCGGCAGGGACGGCGTCCGGAACAGGCTCAGTGCGCTTTTGGTGGTCTTGATCGATTCCGCGTCCATGCTGCCACCGATCTTGATTTTCTCCTCCTTCTTGGACTTCTTCGGGAGGTCCTTCTCTTTCGGCTCGGCGAACGCTGAAGGAGACGACACGGCTGCGAGAGAAAGAGAGATGGGCGAAACACGGTTGGAAAAACATTGGGCGCGTGTCAAGGATGGATTCCCCGCGGCGTGCCATTCTTACGAGTGTCCCCTCCTTTTCGCTTGAGTCTTGAGTTTCTTATCTTCCCCGAAACCGGCTGCCGCCAATGTTTGGACAGATGGCGAGAGAGAGAGAGAGAGAGAGAGAGAGAGAGAGCGGTCACGCATGGAAGACCTCTTATTCTTGGCGGTAACACATCAGCTGCAGCTTGCGCGTCACCGAGTTAAGACGCGTAGAAAAAATCGTAATGGCCCATCCTTTCAAACGCTCGTTCAATGCGCGCGATTCGTCTCGGCTGGAAGCCATTAAAGTCGCATAGGAAGCACGCCGTGCGCTCCATCTCCTACACATCACGCCACAAGAAAGGGCCACAAGTGTGACACTCCTTTTCCTGTGTGATTAATTAAAAACTCATACGAAAAGAATGGTTCCTGCAAAGAAAGAGGTACACGTCAAGTCGTCCATTAATCATACGCATGAGGGAACAGCGCGTTGCCCCCGTTGGCTTGAGGATCGTCCCATCGCCATATCGTCACTGCACGGGAAGGTGTGCATTACCTTTCGAACTTGTTCGTTTACTTCTGTTCGAACGAAGAAAAAAGCAGTTGGAAAAAGGTGCTAAGGTAGCGCTCGGAAGGGGTCGCTCCAATTTCTTCCGGAAATGCTCCGGACCTATCTAATTACTCATAATTATTCGGGTCGCGCACGTGGGCGATGCGTCGTCGTTTGTAACGGTCGACCGTCCCGAGTTTTGTTTGGGAGGGGAAGCTTTTTTTGGTGTCCACATTATGAAATGTCTTTGCGTGCTCAAAGCCCGGTGGAGATTGGTGGATAAGGGAGCGTGTGGAACGTGTGCGCAAGCGACACACACTCACGCATGCCATGACGGGTGGAATGTGTGGCACGAAGGCTCGACAATGTCCTACACCTGCGTGTGTGTATGTATGAATAAAATAAACTTTAACGTGCAACGCCTGAACTTGCTCCGAGTTACGTGTAGGGTGTCTCTACTCTTCCATTTGAGCGCCAAATCAAAGCCAATCAAAGCCTACTACAAGCCAACGCCTACTTCGTTTTCATACACAGCATGAATGTCATAATTCGTGCCATATCTTTCTAATGGAAAAAAGATCTCATTCTAGACTAAATCCAGATCGATTGCGAAGTTTGCAGTACTACACTGGGATACAGCAGAGCTACACTGAGGTTTCTATTGCTGAATCTTCACTGAGGCGTACTGCCAAGAACATCGTTAATCTGATTTAAACATGTTGCGAATGAAGGATCGATCTCATTTCAGGCGTATACAAGATCTAGAGAAGGCTTCACAAATCCAAATCTTAGCATACGAAGGAGCTTTGCTATGTTCCTGGAATTAAACATATGTCCATGGACATTTTCTTGGTTGAAGATTGAAGATTATGGTCATCTCCCAAGCCCTCAAACCTTGCTGCTGCTTTTCCTCATAAAGTATAGTTCGGTTTGGCCTACGTTACTCATTTCATGTACAATAATCGATGGGAAATCGTGGAAAAACATTCTCTCGATTCGTCTCATTTTATGAGCTGTACGCAATCTTGAGAATATCAGTAATACTAAAGAGATTAACTGATCAAAATCACTCAGGATTTCTACCGAGATTTTAGTTTTTTAAGTTAATTCTATGGACATCTAGGCTTAACTGTCGAAGAGATCTATGAACGATAGCAGACGTAGTATTTATGAAATCTTCTTCTTGTGAGTTTGGCTCATGAACTTTCCAAAACCAAAACAGCTTCAGTCTAATTAATCAAACGATAATTTCTGAGCAGAGAGAAGATCATTCATTCCGGGCTGAGTCCCGATCCAGAATGAGGGGTCGAAAGAAGTCATCTACGAGATGCTCGCTATAGACCATGAAACGTTTACGCTAATACGCACTAAATTCCCATCTTCCTAAACCGTCCCAAAGCATTTCAGCCAGTATGAAATCATTCCGGCAAACTCGCCACTTCCTTTGTGGGAAATATGGGACGGATCGTCGGAAAACTTTCTCACGATGTGCATCCCCGCCCGATAGACCGCTTGGTGCCCCTATACGCAATCAACCGGAATGTGTGACGAGAACCCCCGGGGATGTTTCCCGTTCGCGTACGTTGCTACGGGCAACCCCTCGCGAGCAGTTCGTTAATCGCGTCGTTCGGCGACAGGGGACGCGATTTTCTCACGCAACCGTCCCCCGGCGGAAGTAAGGCACGGCAGATTCGTAAGATTCGACACGGCGCAAGGGGAAAATGAGGATTGCTCGCTGCGTGCATCGGAAATAGCGACGGACTTTTGGACCACTTACCTGGCACATCGTTGAATCTCTTCAGCTTCGCCTTCGAGAACGACATCTTCAACATTTAGAGTGTGTTTTTTTGGTAAGGCGCGGGAATACGAAACGAACCAACCGAACAAACGCACTCGTTGTGTGAGTGTGTGTGTGTTTGGTTAAACAAAAAAAACGGATCCAATAAATCGAAATAATAAACTTGAATAATAACGACGTCCGACGGGTACAGGGAAAACAAAACTTAATAGATCCAAACTTAACAGACTTTTTGCGTTGTTTTGTGCATCACGAGTGTAGGTGAGATTGGCTGCTCAGTTACCCGTTCCGTGTGCTCGATGTCGCATAATGTAACTTTTGCAACGTATATTACGGAGCACTTTAGCTGGGACAGTTTAACCGAGTAATAACTTTTCAAGCGTACGAACAGTTCACTTTGTCTCACTGCTTAATCACATCGTTTTCTCGCGCTTAATGCATTAAAGTCCCTTTCCGTTTCAACACACGCTACCAGCTCTATCAGGTCCGAAAAATGTAGAGTGAAACTTTGCCTAACCGACGACGCGCTTGCGACGCGATGCGTTCCTGACTGTGGTTCCGTTACGAGTAAATGGCTCCCTGCATCCGGCAGGACCGATCAGCACCTCGCAGCAACGGTCGGGGTTGCGACCCTACCGTGCGGTCCCTTGTAAGCCATTTCACGCACACACACACAAACTCGCAAGCGTATACGAATAGGGACCGATACGGGTGTAGCACATAGCGCGGCGCATAACAAAAGCGGAATCGAACCTCCCCCCTGGAACGAACGAAAGAACTAGAAACGAGGGAAGGAACTCGTCGTCTCGAGGACGATCTTCTGCTTGGCGCGTGTCCTGCAGGAACGTCTTATGTACCTAGCACGGGATGGCGGGCTTTTAACGGTCGTTCCGGGTACGAGGGGTGAGGGAGCCGATAGTTGCCGTAAATCGATGAAAGTGAGCCGGTGCGACGGTGTAATTGGACGTTGGAGAGGACATCTGCCTGCGCTGATCCAACGCTTTGAAAGGATTAGATAATGTTGGAGGTAGTATGAGCGGCGTTTTTGTAGGATTGAGTAGGTTAATTTGAATGGGTTGCTTAAGTATGAACTAAACATAGTCGATCGACACAACAACTTAAAGCCCAATCTACCTCGTTAGATACTGCCATTAAGCACTGCAATATATGCTTTAAATGACTGTGAAAAAGGAATATTATTTGCATAAACGTACGCTATTATAACTATCAGTTTTTGACATGCATCTTAGGGTAAGATGTCTCAATGTATTATGTTACTTTAATCGGTACAAATCATTCTTCTAGAGTACATACGCAATCTTTAAGGCGTTCCAAACATTCCAAATATTTCTGATATCTCTTTGGGCCTACATTAAAGCAATGTTCCATGACATTTAGAACCAGTTTACGTCTCACAACACATTTTTTCAATGAACATTGATTGCTTTCAAATGTATCTCAAGATCTAAAACATCACACCCATGAACGTTGCACAGTCCGTAACGTTACCATGTTGGGAATGAAACAAAAACTTGAGGAGATAGAGAAAGTGATGTTATGTTGTTCAAGTTATAGCAAATGAAAAATACGCATCTGGTTTTAAGTCTTAAAGAATAGGAAGATATAGAATATTTTCGACTTGTAAAACTTGCATTTGTCCTCTCCATTCTTTGCTTTCTAGAAATTATATCTTAAATTTATACGTGGTTCATTGATGTAGAGGAATCAGCTTGTTCCTCTAGCACTAAACAGAAGTCTCCAAAGCCATTTTAGCTACCTTAGCTAAATTTGAACTAAATATATCCGCATCGAAGGATAATTGAAATTGATTAGAAAGTCCTCTCTGGCCTCATCAATCTGCAGCAACTGCGCAAAAGGAGCGGCACACGACGTGTACACAAAGCATCTATTGCTAAACATAAATCACAGTTCCACATGCACACTCGCACAAATGTCCTTTTCCGATCCTTTGTTCCCAGTACGGTGCAATTGCAAGACGACGCGTATTGCCTCCAGAAATTGCATCTCAGGCTACAATGGCTACAGCTGGCGGTTCCAGTTTTGGAGGGAAAAGCGTTTCTTCTATCGCTCCCTAGCGCGGACCTAAGGACCCTCCAGTAACGGCAGGAATCCAACCGCACACACAGGCAGAGTGCGTAAACTCCGGTTTTATGTACTCAACGAAAAAGGCTCCCTGCGCGATCAGCTGGTTTCTTCGGGTCGCTTCTTCACCATCTTCGCGCCGCTCCACGCACGAAAGGACGAGACCAAAAGGAAACGAGCGGAAAACGGTAGTTCGTCCCCTTGAGGAAGCCTGCGAGACGGAGGACGACCGCTCGTTAGCGCGGGAACGATTAGGACCTTCATCCTCGTCGTCCTCGAGGGAGGGAATTTGCGCTCATCCGGACGATCCTGTCAACGATTATGGTAATTTCTGCCCGTCTTAGCACACCGGCTAAAGGGGGCTTTAAAGAGGTTCTCGATCAACGGTCCGTCCGTCTAGACCCGGGGACGCAATAGAGGCTGCGTCGGGCTGCATTTGCAGTTTCCCTGTCTCGGCTGCCGGGACGACCCGTTCGCTGTACGGACTTTAATTCCCGTAAATCTGGTTTGATGAACAATATTCGCAAAGTTCTCACTCTAATCCAAGGGCCTTCTAGACGCGTGTTTCTTGTGTGGGGGAATTTTTCACGATAGGATGATTTGCATATTTTTCAGCACATTTAAAATTAGGATTTTTAAACTCACAACATGCGACTTTAAAAATGAGACACAGAAGTAAAATAGTTAAAAACAAACTCCTTTGAACATCTCCAATGTTCCAACCTCCAATAGTAGCTTCGGAAGATTACTGCTTCCATGTGTATATTCCGTACTGCAGATTTTAATGAATAGTGCAGTAAGGAGGTGATTCTTTAGGGGACTATCGGCTGATGGGTGACTGTCGGCAAGTGACTTAAGACAGTTGCAAGCGACTTCAAAAAGTAATTCCAAAGTTGCCAGCAACTTCCAGAACTTTCCAACAACTTCCTTAAGTTGCCAGTAACTTTCAGAAGTTGCCAGTAACAGCCCTGTAACCGTTAGTTGAATATAAAAAAAGATTTCTAATGATTATTGCTACACTTTCTTATTATTGCAGCTTATTAATGTTTGATAAAGATATTAAAAAGCCGAATCATCGTGCTAAATAAAACCAATGCAATTTTATCTTTACGTATACGTTAAGACACTTTTAACGATCATGCATATCATCCACACAAATGAGATACGAAAATAATCTAAAAATATAGGTTAGCTAAAACAATAAACTAAATCTTTTTATCACATGTTTGCAAAATATTTCGGCTTCGCATTGTAATTTAATTTCAACGAGTATTTTCTCTTTAAATTATGAACTAGTGGACGTTTTTTGGATTGTTTATATACTGGACATCTTGAATATTTTCTGAATCAAATATGACAAGTTAGATCACAAATGGATCCTGTACAAAATATTAGTGATTAGTGATTAGTGGGTAAATTGCAAGAGGATACGGCAAATTCTATCATATTCCTATCCATATTTCTATCATTACGTTATACAATAACAACAAAAAACTAACACAAATCTAGTCTGAAAAATATTCATCATTCACACAGCAGAATAAATGTATGTTTCTTTCAGTCCATGTACGATTTATTTCGGTATTAGGATGAATTCTTACCTACAGCAGTCGACTTTCTATTAGTTATGTTATTTATTTATCCTCCAACTGCTTGTCTCTGCTGATCACATGATCTTCAAACTTTACCATATATGTAGTGCCTTTGTGCCAGTGGGCGGAAACCTGGCAAGTCTGTGAAAGAAGCAAACATAACAAAAACAATGCCATAAGAATTTCTTTCGCTTCATCAACTAGGTACAATCGATAAAAAATTAATACTCACAAAACCGCAGTTTGATAGCACCGCTTGCACAATACCCGCAATGAAGACGGCACAGTTCAGCGACCCTTTATCCTTCGGCACGCTAATGAACTTATTCACTAGTGGTTCTTTTTCGATGATGTAGTACGTGCACTCGTCGTCGGTAGCGTGTTCCAGCTTGTCCGCCTCTTTTCCGAACAGAGTCTGTAAAGCAGACAATTAGTTACTAGCTAAACAAGCTCGCAGTACGTGTCCTACGGTCCTTACCTTCCACAGTGTGGTTTTGATAAACAGCAGCATATTGATCAACTTCGTCTCCCGTTTGGAGTTCCGCTCGCGTACAAAGTACAGATCGATTATGCGGCATCCCACGTCCTTGCCCATATCGTGCAGTCTGGAACGGAAGAGAAATTACTACATCCACCCTGCCAAAACCATTACCTTCCGAGCATGTATTACTTCGTTTGTAAGTCGGGAATGGTGCTGACACGGCTCTGTGAGTACTGAACCAGTTCGGAAAACAGCAGGGCGTAGCTGCTCAGCGACACCTCGCCCTTGCCGCGACTGAGCGGCTTATCGAGGATGCTCGATTTCGGGCGGGTGGAAAGATTAAGATTAATCTTTTCCATGCTGTAGCGGTCGTTTTAGCAACCTTCCGCACCAAAACGAGGATTGTTTTCACTTTTCGCACAACAAATTGCGTTTGTTTACGTTTTGATGCTGGCAACTGTCACCGAAACAGCTGGCAGCGGTCATGTGAAATGATTTTGAAGCTATAGAAAAAAAAGCTTTGGATATATTTCTATTGGATTAATGGCAAAAATATTGGATTAATTTCTTCAAAAATAAAAACCTGTGCAAATTGATTATTTGTTAAAAATAGCAGCAAAGTAAACGAACTTCATTCTTTCATCGCTTCAGACGTCTTCGCCTAACGTCTGATCAAACGTCTTACTCCATCCTCAGTTTGACAGGTTGCCGCCAATCATAACATAAACAATACCACGCGCTTTCGCTACCGGGCACGGGAGGAAAACCGGGGATAAAATAGTGCAACTCCCCCATAGCCACCATGAACCGGACCACGATAGCGAAGTACACGAAGTTCTCCGCCGAGGAGCTACAGCAGTCCGTGTCCGATCCGCTGTCCTGTGTCGCTGCGGTGCAGCTGAACGAAATCCTTAGCCTGCGGCCGCGTGACTGCGAGCACATCGTGAAGGGCGTGCGGCGCTGCGTGACGGACAAGATCGGCCAGTACCATCCGAAGCTGGGCGGTATCGTGCTAGGGTACGCCAAAATACGCATCGACAATGCACTATCGGCCCTCCGGCTGGACAGCCCGTACCTGCACGTCCGGGCCACCATCGATTACTTCGTCTTTCAACCGTTAGTCGACCGGAAGCTGCGCGGTACGGTTAACTACGTCTCGAAGGGGTTCGTATGCGCCGTGCTGTACCGGGTGTTCAACGTCACGGTCAAACTCGTGCAGAAGGGCATGAAAAATGTGACGAAGGGCTCGGAAATTGCCTTCATCGTCCGATCGTGCAACATGCGAAGCGAGATACCGGTGATCGAAGGTGAGCTCGTTGACACGGACGGCGGTGTCGACCCGTTGGGCATCAAGCAGGAACCGGGTGTCAAAAAGCGGTCAAACAATGTGGTAAAGATGGAGGAGGTGGATGAGGAGGAGGAGGAGGAGATGGACGAGGAGGACCAACCACAGGAAAAGGCAGATGCCCAGGAGGAACGACAGCTTCCATCCTCCACGGAGGAAACGGAAACCGTCGACAGCAACGTACCGGTGGTAGTGAAACAGGAACCGAAAACGCCGAAACAGTCGAAAAAGCAAAAGCAAAAAGAATCGGCACCGAGTGTTCCAACCGTGGCAAACGGTTTAGCCGCTGCAGCAGCATCCGAGTCCGATTCCGACTCGAACGATGAACAAAGTCTGCGCATAAAGTCGCTGCTCGGGCAAGTGTTTGGCAAGGAATTTACGAGCGCCACCAGCAGTAGCAGAAAGAAGCAGAAAAGCAAGCAGAAAAAGTCACCCGAAAAGTCTTCAACGGCGACAGAAGCGATTAGTATCAAGCAGGAGATTCTTTCGGACGCAGAAGACATCTCGAGTGAACAGAACGGTTCGAAATTCACACCCAACGGGTACTCAACGCCAGCGCCGCACGTGAACGGGGTGAACGGCACGGGGAAAAAGCGCAAGATCCAGTTCGATCTTACCCCGACCGTGTCCCACATCAAAACCGAACCAACCGAGAGCAGGAAGAAGAAAAAAAAATCTGAATAAAAAGTGAGTTTAGAAATGCGAAACACGAATCGGGCGCGGATGTTCGCGGGCTTAAGAAACATTCGAAACGCATTGAAACTGGGTTTCAGTCGTACCAGCGGACATGAATAACGTCGAACCCTTTTTGGACCTGCTCTAATGCTATACTTATTCTCTCAAGCACCTGTCCCTTCATCTGACAATCATGCATCCCTAAATTTCTTACGGGAACTACACGTATTGCCAAACGTTCGTCTCCGTTCGTGCCTTTTCATGCCACGTGAACCAATTCCAAGATCTTTACAGAATCTTGATCGGACGAGTGGTCCTGAAGAACTTGGTTTGAAAATTGCTACTAAAGCTACTGGCAAAATTGAGGCAACGGAAGCCGAAAATGGCAGATTACACAAGTGGTTGTGTCATCGAAGACGTTAAAAGTGCACGGTCAGTCCAAAAAGGAAGAGGATAGTACTAGACAACAAAAAAAATAGTTTAAAAAGTACGCAACCACTGAGCAGCCAGCTATCGGCAATAGGGAAGCGAATACATATTGAGTTATGTAGTGTAATGTATTCGAAATATAATTTCCCTTCATTCACTGTCCTCCGGAAATATCGGGGATGGCGAGATTGGGAAGTGACGACAAAGATATACATTTGTTTATCAGATGCTACAACCGAAATGATCGGTCCCCTTCTCAGTCTGATCTCGTGGGAGAGAGAGAGAGTTTTCCACATGCTCTTCGCACTCCAGGCACATGAATAATCTGAAGGTGCTTTACTATATACGCACCATGTATGATAGCTGCAGTATCACTACAGTGCCTTCTTGAATTGTTTCTACCGAATGCATATTTTAGGCCTGTATTAAACCAGGAATAGAGCAGATCGTAGTGAAAGTCAGTTACTAGTGTAACGAAAGAATTCATATACACGGCAAAAATTAACAGAACATCCTGTTTAAGATGCAGAAAAGCTAGAAAGCGACAGAAAATAGACCCCCCCCCCCCCATAGGTAAATAGTGTACAAACCCATGAGCTAGCACCCGCACATCATGTTCATATTTTCATCTTTCATAATTTATTAGAATTATAAATATTTGCTTTTTACAAATATCGTTTTCCGTCTCCGTTTCACTTCTTCGTCCATTTTGTTTTGTTTTGCATTTTTACTTGCTGAACACCGCTCCCCCCTTCCCCTATCCAGCGGCCCAGTTTTGGCCCACCGAAGACCCCAAATTTGGTCTTCCGGCGCACGGCACGAACGCGGGCGGGCCGATCCATTTTGTTTGCATTTTGTTTTTGTTCTCGTGTTTGTCCTATCATGTGGCGGCCGCCATGCGCTGGAGACGGTGTGCTTTGTTTTTCACGTCTGCGTTGTTCTCATACTGTTTCTTGTTTTAGGTTTTAAATATATATATATTTATATGTGTATGTATATGCATATATTTATAATGCAGAGCCGCCCCGCGCGACCACACGCGGGCTGGGTTGGTAGATGTATTGTTCACGGTAAAGAAATCAATTGAAAAAAATCCTCAAATTCCAATTCATTTCTTTTACAGCTACATCTACCGGCACCGGCCACCGACGCCACGCACGCAACGTGGGTTTTGGTTTCTTTTCCTTCTTCCCCTTCAACATTATTTATTATATCGCCGTTGCGCGTTGTCCCCATCGGATCGGACGAGGTAATCCGCGACCGATTGCCCTATGCTAAACGGGAAGGAAGGGTGGAGAGTAAGCTTCTAGGTTTAGATGATTAAGTAGCTGCGAAATGGCGAACGCCATCCTAGCGACGATCGTCACGTCTCCGTCGTGCCTCTCTAACCTCTTCCCCGGGGGATATTGGTGAAGGGGGCGGAGGGGAAAGGGGGATGTTTTCGCACTCGAATTCGCGCATTGCTTCCTCCTGTGTTGTCATCTTAAACGAAGTGATTGGACAAATCGCCAAATAGAACGCTCCAGAGCGATGTTCATCGGTAAAATGGTCCAAAAATGAGTGAAAACGAACTCCGGAACGTACGGTCCAAGGTCGTGCGAGTTTGCCGGTTTGTGGCAAATGATTGAAGCAATGCATTCGCCATACTTGTCCTCTGCGGTCATGGCGCGGGTGATTTTGGACACACAAACGCGCATTATGCATTGTCTAGCGGAACTGAATATTTTCTCCTATAGTGTGCTTTATCCGCTCACTTCGCTCGTCTATGATCTCGCGATCGATGCAACAGTGCAACATGAATGTACGAAAAAGAGAACCTGCACCTCCTCGCCTCTCCTGTGTCCTTATGGCACGGATACTCAGCTGGGTTTAAGGGGGTATGGATGTATGTTGCTCGATGACGATGATGAACGAGATGTCTGTGCCGTTTGCGCTTGTAAGGTTATATTACTTCTCTCATATTCATAGGTGTATTATCTATTTATATATATCTGTGAATTTTTGCGCGCCCTATTCACAGGGGTGAACTTTCGCAAAGTTTTCGCCCCTCAGGTGGCCTCGACTGCGCGTCGGATTCGGTCCGATTAAAGAATCAATCGCACCGTTATTGAGCCCTTACAACAGTGCGACCGGATTCTTTGGGTGGCCTCCAGGCGCATCGCAAGCCTACTCGCCCTGCTTTTCAGGGTGAAAGCGTCACGTAAATGAAACGTTTCCTCAGGTCCGACGACCCTCAACCGAAGGAAATCTACAGCCTTTTTTGTACGCGCGTCCCACCTCCCATCGTTGACCGTTTGGCCGGGTGTGAGGCGATCGAAACGCTAGCGTTTGCCGGTCGCGCGGTACCCCGCAAAATGGCAAGGATGGATGGGGTACGTGTGTCTGTGTGTGAGTTGAAAAACCTAAATGCCTTCTCCTGACGTCAAACGAGCTATTCTCGCAAACTGCTGTATCTCGGTCGGTTTACGTGCAGTTTTTGGTTTCGTATTGATTTTACTTCTTCTCGGCCTCGGCGTATGCGATGAAAATGAAGTATCCCTAAACAAAACAAAAAAAAAGAAACGATCAGATCTCTACATGTGTTTCTTCCATGTTTCCTTTGAACTGCGCTAAGGAGAGGATCTGCTATAGTACAAAAAAGGAAACGTACGCGGTAGCTCTAGTATCTATAAATCTATTATCATGTTTTCTCGTTTTTTGTTCGCTTTCGTCTGCTTGTAGTCGGGTAAAGTAACAGTCTAGGACGTACCAAAGGTTAGAAACTTTGATCAAATAACAAAAGCTGCACGATCACTGGTGTACTTAGCGTTTGTGGTTGTGATTTTTGTTTGTTTTACGACCCGGGATACGTATGGCTAATAGAATCAACGTTATCCGACTGTGTTTTTCACTGTTTTTCTGTGTTGTAGAAATATAAACCACCATAAATTATGTCATACATCCGCTCCGTAACAACGTTATTACATATATGCCTCGTGCCCTGCCCTGGAACCGGGTTCTGTGATGAAAAGCGACAGTTGAGTCTGTTTCCTTTCTTGTTTTCCGATGATACAATCAGCGTGTTTTTCCGGGGGCGGGCGGTGTACTTTCAATGCACTCGATAAACTTTAACCAGTTGAGAATTAAACAGTCACATAAAAACGCTCCTATGTCTCCTATGGCATTCTGTCTGCCACAACGCTTCGAATAAGGAATGGGAGGTCCCTCCCCGTTGTGGATTTTTGTTCTCTGCGCAGAAATTGAAACATACTTTCACCGAGAAAGAAATAACGAAGACTAAACTGCGCTTCATCCTTTTCGAGTGGCGTAGGTTCGTGCCCCGGATAAGCTTTGCATCCGAGACACAACCCTGCGCCATCGGGAGGAGGACAATAGTGTAGTTTTGCCCCTAAAATTCAACATAATTGTAACGAAAGCTATCCCAACTGCTAACCTTTATTGAGTCTGGACAAACACATGGTTTGCCGTATCAGCACTTTTTTTTAAATCTCCAGCATTCAACATTGGAAATCAGCATAGTTTTTGCAGATAGCAGCATTTAATCTGGTAATGGATGCAATCGATCCAGCGGTGGACATGTTTACAGAGCCGGATCGAGACGGTAGACGACGTATATCGATGGGCTGAAGACATGAAATGCATATTTTGTATTATTTGTAATATTTTAATTGTCTCGGGCGAGACATCGAGGCAATTTAATAAAAAAATTATATAATTGCATCCATTACCAGATTGAATGCTGCTGTCCCCAAAAACTATGCTTATTTCCAACTTTCAATGCTGGAGATTTAACCAAATGTGCTGCTGTCACCAGAGTATACCCTGTAAAGCGTTGAAATATACTAACATAAAGCATTTTCAACGTGCAGAAAACATACTTTTTGGTGGACTATGTCAATTTGTGCCGAACAGTACGCAATCTGCACGATAAAAATCTTTACTAACGCTTTATTTGTCAGCTCAATGTCAGTCAACCGGGACTTTTTGTTTGTTTCACTCATTTCTGCGTGATTGCTAATTCACACAATCCTGTCTGTTGCGGAATGAAGTTGCTATTATTATTTATACACAAAGTCTTCGTTCCAGCCGGGGTTTGTTTCCCGTATTCGACCGAATCTAGTCGTCGATCGGTAGCAGATGGGAGGCGTGTAGTTCTTAGTTATGGAGATTTCGTACTACTGGTTGTGTCTTTCTTCAGCTTCAGTATTCTCGTACCAATAACAACCACAAGCTGCTGTTTCGCCCCATTCGGCAGGTCTATCATTGCGTGGTTTCACCGAGCCAGTACAGCTCGCGCCACAGTAAACTCCCATCTCACGCGCCCTCTGTCTGCCTGGCCCGCGGTAAGGGAGACAAGGATGGTGTTCTGGTTACTGTTTGCTCTATGGAGGTTGAACATATCTTCGCCTATGTCGAGTTTTCTATAGTTAGCCTTTAGCGATTCCTTTTCCCGTGGTCGTTCTGCCGAAAGCAGTGCCGCCTGTACGGGGCGTTTCCACGCAACGCGATTTTCTTTTGTGAATTAGAGTTTTATCTTTGTTGTGTTACGTTACATATGTTCCGACTTTATTTCTGCATCATGCGCGCGTGCACCATCATGTTGGAACATTCTCTTCACGTTTCACGTTTGCACCGTCTTTACTCCCTTTCGTTTCACTATCCATTAGAAATCCATTAGAAATAACCAGTTCTGCAGTGCTTGTTCGTGCTTCGTGTGGACACACTGCTGGCACGCTGCCTCCCGTTCTCGTTTGCACCTTATTTTGCGCACGCGACTCGTGCAAACTTTGGTTCATAATTGGTGCACCGTAAACGCCGCCTTCGTTCACTGTAGTGGTATGTATTGGTGTTTTCTGCCTTCCGAACTCCCACAAACTGTCAGGTTCCTTGTTCTCGTTCTTCTTCGTTTCCTCTCTACCTCAATCTCTCTCTCTCTAACTTGCCGAAGCTTCCCAAAACGGTATGGGAAGCTCTACAGATTCTTGCATTTATCACTACACGATCAACGGGCTGAACACGGGAAGAGATTTGGTTTGGGTGTCTGTGTTAGTGAGTGTACCTAGAGTTTCGCCGTCGTCCTTTTCAGGGTGACGGGCGACTTTATATAGTTATTGATTTTGTTGCTGCACGCTGTTTCTCTCTATTGCTAGTACTCCATTGTTCGCCTCCTTCTGCTTATCAAGAGCTGCACTGTGGCGATTATCTAAAAAAAAAACAACAAAAGCAAATGCAATCAGCACTCTGTTTGGGTTGCAATCGAACTCTCGCTCAAGTCCATAAGAAGACCAACTAACTCACCAATCTAACCGGTTAATACTTGTAAGGTTGATGATTTTGATCGGATGTCAAATTTGTGGTTTGTGCCTGCCACCGCACAACCGACATGAGACGCCGATCCAGTGGCAAGCACGTAATGGCGGATAGCACCAGAGGCATGGCACGATCAGGGACAGCAATGCCAAACCGATCCACCTACGAGAGAGATAAAGACGACGGAAGATATGATCATATGTCCCAAAGATCACATTCGCAGAGCATATATACCGCTTCGTGCAGCCAGACTCGCCGGTGCACAGGCACGGATGTGCTGCGGTTTCACCCTCCGAGTCCTTCATGCAGTGGTACAGCATGCACCGGGCGCACGGCATCCCGGACACGTTCTCGATCGCCGTCCGGAAGCAGTCCGGCGCGTAATCGCACGAGCCCTTATGGTTCCACTCATCATTGTAGAACTCCTGGCAGTATCTGTGTAGGGGAAGGAAGGATAATAATGAAAATCTTGGTACTTGGTAATAGATTAGTAGTTGAGGTTCGGCAGCGATGATGATCTTCACATGATAGTACCGGAACGAAATCCCTACTGCAGCATCTTCTAGTGCCGGTAGGAAAAATCTAAATTCTCTACGCAACCCAACGTTTAGAGGCCATAACAGATTGCTCCAGAAGTCTACAACTTCGCCAGCAGGGCGTACTATCGAATTAAGCCATTTTCGCACCAAACGTGTCTCTCGTGAAGGACGAAGTTATGCTTCAAAGGGTTGTACGAAAGCCGAACCCGACCCCGCTTACCTGCACCGGAGCCGCGTCTTGATGAGCGTGCCTTCCTTCATGATGGGCGGTACGGAGGTGGCCCCAGCATTCGCGGCAGCGTCCAGGGCGTTCCGTTTCTTGAGACTCGTGGTCGAATCGCGCCGGCCGCCGATGAGTGAGCCACCGATCGGTGGTTCTTCGATGACCGGATAGTTATAGTCGTGCACCTTCAAGTGATAGAAATTATACTTTAGCTTGAGGTCGCACGGCTGCTGCAGGTGCGAAGCCAAAACGGGAGGGGGCGGGCGCGCGCGTGCACAGAGATTGACGACACACGGGCCAGATTTGTTCGTTGCGCGATTTGCAATCGCGTTGCCGATTGGGATGGATGCGCGTGTTGGTGGCAATCCATCAACATATGCACACACCCGCACACGCACACACATACACGCACGATTCACACAATTCGTATGGTTTTTTGTTTTGTAATACGTTTGTTTTTGTCGATGGGGTGGTCGAAGGATGGACGGCATGCACGACACAAGAAAAAGAGAAAAATAATTATAGAGACACTGCTTGTTTGCCGTAGTTTCTTCTCCACTTATGCCCCATACTCCCCAAGCAGGAAGTGTATGGGTATGTGTATGTGTGTGTGTGTATTACGAAAGTATAATATAACCAAATTATTGGGGAAAAAACTGCTCCTTATCTAATGACTTCTAAAATCCCAAAGGGAAATATGGCGCTATGTTGTATAATAACTTCCCTAGCTGCCTGACTAGTGGAACGACCGAGAGTTTCCGAGGTGGGAATAAGAATCGATAGTCCTCTGGGAGGTGTAACTTAAGGATGCTTTTTTTAATTGATCTATTCGCATGCAAATAGCGATGGATGACCTTTCACTACTGCATTTTTTCTACTCTGTTCTACACATTCCAACATACCACTTCTTCCTCTCCCTGGAAGCTTGCTAGATGAAATGAGATGCATTCGTTCTACCTGCTCACTACTGGCATTTACAAACAATCCTGTGCAAAAGCTAATATGTCCTACATGAGCACACACGGAAGGAAAACGCGGGGGCATATGGTAAAATGAAACAATAACAACAACAAAAAACCCCCGTCTACCTGTTGCCCCTGGTACACCCGAGATACTCACGTCGGTTATCTGAACGTACGAATAGTTATCACCAGGTACTAGAGGAGTCACTTTTTCATCACCAGGCTTGCTGCTGCTGATCAACGGTGATGGTTTATCGCCCGATATGTATTGAATACTGGATTGCTGCTGTTGTGATTGTTTATCGACGCTTTCTATAAAACAAAAGGGAAATGGGAAGAAGTGAGAGCTGCCTTCCCTGCCTGCCTGATTGAAGCTGGCGTGCCGGAGCCGGGGAGAGTGTACTTACGATGGCTTCCACTGCCCTCCGAGTTGGATCGTGATTCCGAAGGTTCAACCGGTAAGTTCAGCGCCTGGA
This sequence comes from Anopheles dirus, assembly GCA_000349145.1. Classification (NCBI taxonomy): domain Eukaryota; kingdom Metazoa; phylum Arthropoda; class Insecta; order Diptera; family Culicidae; genus Anopheles; species Anopheles dirus. The sequence goes on from KB673534.1 coordinate 5,996,961, forward strand.
TGAGAAAAAAGAGACCAGTTAGAGGATCAAGCCACGGTCACACGCGGGTTCCCGGAGGTCGAGGTACGTTCGGAGTGCTGCCTCGATTCTGCTTCGCTCGTTATAGGCCCACGTCGGTGGTGCTGCTACCGTGCTACCGTGCTAGACGAACGACCGAGGAAGAATGTGGACCTAGTTTGGATCGCTTCCTCGCAGGACAACGCAGTCCGAACGTACCTCTGCGTACCACCTCCTCGCACCGCATCCCCGATGGGAGAGTCTCCCGAGGGACAACAGCACCTACCATGAACACGTCGTCTTCTCCAACTGTCTCATCGTCGTCGTCGTCGTAGTCATTGTCGACGTCGGGAGCCATCGTACGTAATAGCAGCGCATCAGAACCGGTGGGATGGACCGCAGTGGCAGCAGTAGCAGCAGCAGTAGCGTTGGTTACATTTGGTGTCGTCGCATCAGCCATACCTGGTGAGTGGGACAGGAGAACGAGAACGTAAGTTTAAACGGCGCATTAATAAGATTGAGCCGTTTTCGACACACGTGGAACTGAACAAAAGTGCACAATGACGGCGGGAACAAAAAGAAACACAAGAGCAAACGAAACGGCGAACAGATTACTTAACGGCACACCACAACAACAAAGTACATAGCATTCGGCGGATAGGTTCGCGACCCTTCGTCACACACGTAAGTACTCTCTATATTCACGTCTGTGGAGTTTTTGTTTTTCGTTCGGTTAAAGCTGTTCCGGAATACTCGCCAAGGATTATGTCACGCCGTGTTACAGAGAAACCCCTCAAAAACAATAGTTGATAGATAGGGAAAGGCCGACGTCTGTACGACGTTTTGACGGCACTGGAAACGTTATGTGAAATTGGCGTACGCACGGTTTTGGGGTTAACAGGGAGTTCGTAAAGTGATGTTAATAGTAAAGTGACAACTATATGGATTATTAGTCTTCTTTGGAGTAGCGACCCGGAAGTAACGCTTTATGCCGAATGATCTGCTGCACTTTTGTATACAACCATTGCTAGATGGTCTTTACTATCTTGGAGAAGGTTATTGGAGTAGCGCTTTGTTACTAGTATTGAGCTATTAAGACCAGTGCCGCTACCAGTCACACTTTCGGGCCGCCCCTTTTCAGATATATTGGCATCATATAGTCAGAACAAGGTAGAACCTGACTGAAAGCTTGCATTGTGCCAATGCGAAGAGGTTCATAACTGTACTTAGAGGATATAAAAGATTAGTAATTCAATATATAAGATAAAAAAGATTAGCGTAGTTATGATGAATTGGATTGAGACATAGACGTAGGCACCAAATCGACACTTCTTTTCGGTTCACCCAATATCATCAATAATCAATATGACATTCTCTACAAGCCTGACGGCTCCCAAGGGATACTGTTTCGAACCAAGTTTTGCTCCTTATAATTAAGGGAATTAATTCCTCCATTATTCCATAGTCCACTTGATAACGATTCAGGTTCCATTAAGGATACTATACAGTTGTCCATTTGGTTGTTGAAGAACGCAACGAACGCACTAGGGATGTAACCTTACAACAGTTCGCTCATTAGAACGTTGCGTTTGACATAGAAGACAAAATTTAAGACGAACATAGAGCATACGAAAACAACAACATACACCAACAGAACTAAAGCGTAAACAATGCACAAACATAACCAATGAGACAAGATGAGACGACACGGAATGGCGGTTTCGAGCAGAAACTTACCCAGCAGTCGAACCGTGTGCCATGCATTATTGCCGTAAATGTATCGCGTGGCGACAATTGCGGCATTGATTAAACGACGGATTTTCGATAGAAGCCATTGGATGAGGGATCATCATCGTGGTTTGGTTGATGGTGAACGATTTGTGGCACGCAACCGCACGCAAATCCAAGGATAAATGTCGGTAAGCAGTAGAAAGCGAGCCAGAGAGAAAAAGAGAAAGAAGGGAAGGAAACAAGAGATGACGACCGAGTGTGTTAAGGGATACTGGGAGACGGGAGGTGCCGATCACTCGCTCGTCCGCATGTGACCGAGTTTTGCAGGTTAAAATAGCAACCCCGATGTTGACATCCGAGCCGTCCAAGCCTAGCCAAGCAATCCGCTATTCCATGGAAATCCTGAGATGGGCTCTGGGATTAAATATTCATTGAGCGGGCTGCCGTATGGGTAGGTGTTATGGGGGGGATTTGTTCTGATCCCCGCTTTCCTGATAAGCAGGTGTATGCACGGGAATGAGCTTATCAGGAGACGGAGCGAGAGAGATAGAGAACAGGAAGCACTATTCCAGAGGAAAAAAGCAGAATCCAGAGGTTTACGAGCGTACTGCAAAGTGGGCTTTCCCTTCGTATCTTTTTTCTCGCTCTTTTGCCGTGTTCTGCATAGGTTAGTCTATGAGACACATGGTCCGCTCTTCCCTGGTTCCCTGGTAGCTTCTGCATGCGCCCGTGTGTGCGTGTGTGTTGTGTTATGCTCACCATCAATGAGGTCATCGTAGGCACGGATGATTCCCTTGTCGAAAGCCCTCGCATCGGCGGCCGTCTGAAAGGTGAGCCCGTTCCGTTGCTTTCCAGCGCGCCAGTGATGAAAGGTAGGCATGACTTTGAAGTACTGCAAGTCTCTATTAATAACACAACTTAGTATAACCTAAAACAAGAGAAGAGCGAGGTGGGAGCGTGCGAAGGCAGCGGGTTAGTGAATCGATATCCGGAAGTTGGCCGCAAATTTGGGCGAGTCGGTGGGAGGCCGGCAGGCGCAACACTTACGGTTTGGTCAGATATTCTTTGCCCGTAGATAATGTACTCGTGACCGCCACCGTCCGGTGGCAGTCGGGCGCGTTTGCGGATGGAAACGTTCGCCAGGCCACCGCCTTGCAGTGGTAACCATCCTTCCGTGCTCTCATCTCTGGCCATCACTTGTGCGCGTACTCTAACTAAGAAATCACTGTAATGGAAGAATAGTTGTAAACGAAAGGCAGAGTATTAATAGGTTGCATTTTGGGATATCTCTGGAAGCTCTAGAAGCTTGTATCGTTATTAGTGGGGGACATTAGGTGTGATTCAGTCCTATGATGATGATGTTTTTCAATCGTCAGGTGAAACAATATTATAGACACATTGAGGACAAATTTTGGCGAAAAAAAACTTCCTTCAATGAATCCCATACATTGAGTCACCCATACTAGTGTTGTGCAAATCCGATCCCAGGGCTCCTTGTCCAACCTCTCCTTATCCTCTTGTCCAATCTCCTTGTTGAATCTCGAATCCCGGATTCTGAATCTCGGATAGAATACCGGGTAAAATCGCGGATACAATCGCGGATAAAATCCCGGATAAAATCACGGTTTAAATCACGGATCGAATCCCGGATAGAATCCCGGATCGAATCCCGGATAGAATCCCGGATCGAATCCCGGATCGAATCCCGGATTCCGAATGCCGGATAGAATCCGGATTCCATTTCCCATCACTAACCCATACGAGATACGATTTGGATCGTCCTCCTCTTGCAAAGTAGCGTATTATATTCGCCTATGGCGTGTGTTCTATTCTACTTAATCTAGATAGCTGTAAGACGCCACGTTACGCCAAATTAGTCCGACTCGTACGCTCCTGATCGGATTCTGCCAGTCAATTCTTTGCCGGATCAATCCGGATTCGTTCCCAGATCTGGATCCTTCATGTTTTTGATCCAGGATTAGGAATGAAATTCAGTATGAGTTCAGTTACTTTTTAAACTGAACTAATCTGATCACGTTTCATCCTGATTTACAACACTAGCGCATTGTGATGATTGTGATGACTATAGATGGCTTCAATAACTTTCAAGCTGTTCCTGGAACATTAAAGATCAATATGTAGTAGCCAGAACCAGTGTTGGGAAAGGTGACAGTCATTGACATAAAATTGCCTACATTCGTTCATTGTGAAGCTCGACATTCGAACGCAATGAATTCATTTGACATTCACTTCAAAAAATGTCGTTCGATTCCATGACATTTTTTGGGTGTATTTATTTGACATTCATATCCAGGGTTTTCAAACGACCTAGAACGCATTCGATCGCCTATCATCGATTTGTCATCCTTCTGTCAAACTGAGGTGAGGCTTGCCACAGGAATTTACTTCTCTCTTAATCAATTTGGCATTCATTATTATAACTTGCGCTGATTTGCAACTCCGTATTCAATTAGAAAATGAAAATTAATTATCCTGATTGTTATTTGGGCAGATATACACTATAATCCACGGAAAATGGAATATACGAAAATGTCAAACGACATTCAAACTACTTTGTTTACAATCATTTGATCGTGGCTGCGCTGACGGTAACAACAACAGCATTCATTCTACTGCTATGAAAATATCATTCATTTGACAGGGCAGAAAAATGACGGTAGTGAAGAGTTCGTGTCATCGTGAAGAAATGATTTTCACTCGCCGCATATAGCGAATGTCGCAAAAAGTGTCGACTGTTTACAACACTGGCCAGAACCCCTACATTGGGCATACGAGTTTGAGTTTGTGCTGGGATCTAGGTATGTCCTAAGGAATCCTTTAGGTTCTTGAGTTTTGCTGAGCTTTGTTAAGGCGTTGTAAAGGAATAACCACAGGGACCAAGGAACATCCTCTGGATGAGTAGTTCAATTTGCGAAATGAATTGAACAACTGTCAACAAATACTTAAGGAAGAAAAGTTGCTTCAAACTCCTCATTAAAACTGGAACAAAAATGCAATGAAAATGTAAAAACATACATGCTACAAATAAAACAACGATAGCACCTATGATGGTAATTTTTTTCGCTTCAAATCCGAATCAACCTTGGTCCATCTATCATCCTGCAGAACGCGTGTGTAAGAGAGCTCTGTGCCTCGCGTATTTCTTATTTTTTGTTTGTGTAAGCTCAATGAAACGTTCCTCCCGAGGGCCAAGCGCCAATCGTCCTGCTCCATCCACACCGCCTGCATCATCATAAAAACTAATGAGAAACAAACATTCGCCAGCTGCAAACGACTCTCGCCCTGCCCTAAGGTCACAATTTCCAAATGCACTTATGCTTCCGGTCGCTCCGCGTCCTCCGCGCGCCATGCTGATGCCATGCCATGCCGTCATCGGCCCGATCGTCCTTGTCGTCCTCGGCTGCTGGCGTCATCCTGGGCCTCATCAGCACCATCATCATCATCGTCACCGTCAACAACATCAACCCTCTTACGCTACACACACACACACACACACACCCATTAGCTCCACCACCATTCGGCGACCTCGAAGGTGACGAAACTCCTGCAACCCCTGCGCCCTCCACACACACACGTACACCTGTGCGTTCGTTCTAACAGCAGGAAGCACAGATCGGCCCTGCGAAAGGGTGGAAGGGAGCGAGATGGTGCGCGGCAGGCGCGACAGGGACGCACGACGACATCGCGCAAAAAACATTCCGAAAATAATCCCATTCATTCTTTTTCTCTAATTTTCATTGATATGCGCGCGCTTCGTCGGTGGCGGATTATGTGATGTTTCCGCTCTCACAGGCTCTCTCTTTCTATGTCACTTTCTCTCTCTCTCACACACACACACGCACACCAAGAAGGACGCGGGAGCGCAGTGTTGCTAGTCTCACCCGAGCGTGAGCGCGCGCGCGCGCGTGTGCGTGTATATCCTCATTTTGCTGCTCACACAGCACAGGGCAGTCGACATTCACGAAAACGTCCGCGCGCGCAATGGCGGCAGCGCACTGGGTTATCTCTCTCTCTTTCCCGCCTGTCCGTTCCATTCACAGATACCCTAGGCTAGGCTTGAACGCGCTTTTCACTAGCTCCTTTAGTGAATGGGAGATAGATATCTTCTCTCACCTCTTCGCCTACGACTCACGGCACGTGCTGAGAAAGAGAGAGAGAGAGAAAACTCTCCAACCACACATAAACACCCACTGTCAGATAGACGAAGGCGCGCGCCTGTGTGTGCGTGTGTAGTCTATTTCGCTCGAACTTTTATCTAGGGCAAAAGGATGGCGGGTGTGAAATATATGACATCATTAATAACAAGTGTTTACTATTTCATGTCTGACAGGAGCAACACCGTCACACCGTGACAGGACACACATACCCGCGGGTGCTCTCTCGGTTGGTGGCAACGCACCCGAGGCATTGCGTTGCAGATGATGCGCGAAACAACTGGGAAATCATTATCACCCAACACCCTACCCTGTGAGTGAGAGTCCAGGAGCTCGATGGAATGAAATTCATTGCAAACTGCAAACACAAGCGGTAGCCGCACACGCACGCGGTCCTGGTGAATGGGAGCGAACTAGGCTAGATCCGTTCCGCAATCGCCGAAAGGGGCGAGCAGGATGGCACGACTCCCGAGACAGGGAGTTGGCCCCAGCTATGCCCTGCGCCCTACATTTTCTGCGCCTTTGCCGCTTCCATGAATGTGACCATTCACGAGGACTCCACTGCGCCACACGGCGGGCAGGCGGTTGAAGCCGAGTTTCAAGGATTCGTGGAGGCTTCTTGAATGAAACTGGCAGATTTTGCGACCGTCCGACCAGATGGGAAGGGTTGGAAATATGCACGAGCGCTGTTGAATGGCGCTATACACGGCCGGGCATTTATTATGAATGTTGAAACATTCCTAAGTAGGCACTTTGACGAATTGAGGGTTAAAGATTTTATAACAAGCTCCACCGCAGACTGGACAGACACACTGTTTTCGGAATAGAATTCGACTGAACTATCCGGTGTTTAAAAAAAATTGGTCCTTCGAACCGGATATTTCCAAATTTCCGCAAGGGGCATCGATGACTACTAGTCTTGTCTTCATGCGCTCTACTACCAGAAGTAAACAAATGTGTACCGAACTGTCAAACGAGGTCAAAAAGAACGAAGCAACTGTCAAACGAAGAAATCAAACCGTCTGCTAGCCCTCCAGCGTCCCTAGAATATCAGCAGAACGAACTTCAAAGCAAGCGCAGTTTGCCTAAATACTTCCGTGCATTTTTCAACCTGACGGTATAAACAACACTTTCGAGCGGCAAGTGCCGAAACGAGTGCACTGCAGGGAATGTAAACAAAACCAATCCAGCATTATTGAAAACAAACGATTGCAAACCAACGGGGAAAGAGTAATGTCTAAATATGGGTTGTAGAAACTCTAACCCACATTTTAACAAGGTTCTATTTGCTTTTTGATGGAGATTACAATGGTCTCGCACTTTCGCACGGCGATCGACATGTCAACAGCACAGCAGAAGGAGGCTTGACTCAGCATTCTAGCTGAATTCTCATCTCTCTACACTCGCCCGCGCAACACGCAGGTGAGCCCTCCCGTGTATGAGCTCGTCAAACTTGTGTACGTTCTTCAAATTACATTCGGTTTTAACATTCCACTGTGGGTTTCTTTCGCTTGACGTTCATTCTGCCCCTAACTGCCAGTGCCGCTCGGGGCAAGCTCATCCATCTGACATCCGAGAAACGTTCTCGGCTAGAGCAGCAGCTAACAGCGCACGCGGGGCACGTGATGCCTCCGATGACGGTGTCTGGCTTTGGCGGTGGTTGAACGAGTCCTCCCGCCGTCACGGTCCGTTTGGCCGTGTGGAGCAGCGCGAGAGCGATCGTGACGCGCGAAACCCCTGGCCGAGGAGCACGTCTCACGTACGGCGGTGTAGGAGTTCATTCATAAAACTCGAGCGGCGACGACGACGACGATCGGGGTTCGCAGGGCAAAGAGGACAGCAAAGGGCATATCTCCTGTCACTCTCGTGCCCACCCACCCATCGGTGCAGGCACCACACGAGCGAGATGTTATTAATGATCACCATTTCCTGGCCGGTTCCGTTCGGTTTGCGCGCGGCTCGTCATGCAAACCCCGCTGCTGCTGTTGCTGGCCAATGCTCTCTCGACTCTCGGGTTGGTTTCTCGTCGACAACATCGACAACAGTGCTCGTCGATCCGAACCAGTGCCACATTGTGGTGTCCCCGTGCGGGCGAAATTGGCTCGTCCCTTAAATGTTTCACCCTTCTGCCGGGGAGCCGAGGATGGTTCGTTGGCTATCTGATTCTGTGCATAATGCCCGGCGCAAATGAGTCACGTACGACAGTGGCGCCCTCACTGCTTCCTTCGGCACTCTTTGGGTCGCCGCTCTTCCTCTCGTAGCGTGTCATTAGCTATGTAGTTATTTTAAATTTGATATTTAATTTCTCGCTAGGTCGCGAGGCGGCCTCAGCGCACAACAGCAAACCGCCGCACGCGCGGCCACGGCCGTCCCCGACGCGAATGACGTCAGAAATACATCGGAACCGCGCGGAGGTCTTCTCACTGGTACGATAAGATCAAATAAGCGTTCGCGCCATAAATTGGTGGAATTTTCGGCCATCGCCGCCGCGCCCCACCGACTTCCGCTCGAGAGTCAACAAAAATCAATTAAGATCAGCGCTTCGAGAGGGCCTGCCCCCGAGTTTATGACTTACGACAACGCGACAACTCCCCGCGCCCGCGCGCATCTGGACGATGGGGTACGAACTTCCCATTCATGGGCCGGCGGGCCGCTGATCGTGAAATTCACACAGAATTCTATCCGCCCGAGCGCACTGGACCCGGCCCCTTGACTTCGGGCTGATACACATCTTTATTTTCACCCCATTAATCTCGAGCCGCGTGTTGCGCATGTATGGCTGTGGTGTACGCCGCGCGTGTTGCTAACCTTCGCGTGACACACAGGGAACGAAATCTTCGAACCCGTGTTTGGTTCCAGTGTGGCGCCAACGGGTGAAGTGTAATGGTATTGGGCACCCACCATAGTTACGCATTCTATTCCGTTGGTTAGATCGGGAATGTCAAAAATTATGATCCACATGGGAGATCTCAAATTAAGCTGTGCTTTTTAAGGTACTCTGCTCTTGTTGTTCACGATAAGATAGTGGAACAATTATTCACATATTATGTAATCTTCCCGTATAATGGATATGTGCACTAAGAATTGGACGTTAAGTACGGCAAGGTTGTACTACTTTCTACATCCCTTAACTTTGGAAGTGTTCAAAACATCCGGAACATGCCTCAGGATTACAAAAATGAGTGACAGATTTGGTTATGTTGCCATAATATTGAGAATGCAGACATGCGTCTTAATATGAACAACGAGACCATCTCACCACGACACAAAGTTGGGATGAGCAATGAATGTGGGAACTCAAAAAGGTGACTTCAACCGAAAGAATCAGAGTACTATAATAAATAATCCGTGATTGCCTAAATAATTTCTGAAATAGGGTAGATTCACTATTGATGCCTTGCAGATAAAGCGTTAATATCATCTATCCCAAACACAAAGAAAAGGATAGATTGGATTGCAACATCCACAGGGCTAAGACGGTGTAGAATGCCGTTTGTACCGTACGAGAAGGTAGTGTTCTCCATCTTATTCAAAGAGATCTACGAAGTTCTGGACCAAGGCTACTAAAAGAGACCAGGAGGTAGAATGTAGAGCATTTTGACATTCAAAACGAAGCTGAAGAAGGGGGTTCATTTGACATTTCTGGGGGCGATTTTGGAAATTGACCGTTTTTGTTTTTCGAAATGACGATATTTAATTAAAGAATTAATCACTTTAAATCAGTATTTGCTGTAAACAAGGGTGCAAATCCGTTTCTAACAATTTTCTGCTAATTTTAACACCATTTACACAAATTAAAACCTCTTATTCGCGTTACCAAGAGACTGAAACTCAGCCAGTCGAAAACAGGAACACTGGCCGAAAGACTGGAACAAAAACAGTGTTTGCATTTTAGTTGTTTTTTTCATTATATACTCAATTATAGCACAATAGGTTTTGACCAATTTTATAATATGTAACCCTATATTTTTAAAGCATCGCATAGTTTTGTGAAACTGCTGCATTAAGTGGTCGAAAACTGGTATAATTACCCTAAATATACGTAAAACAATGTATAATAACCAGTTGTTTCAACTTCTCATGACTCACACGACATACCGTTTCAATCCTGTAAGTAGGCGGTATAAACGTAAGTATCGCCCCCTGTTATGACAAGATACTAGAAGAAGAATGTTGGTCAAATTCGCTAATATTCGACCTTCTCTTTGATAGACCTTGTTCTCGACCATACGCTGCAAGATCGTCTTGACGTCTTGACTCGAATCAATCTTTGGGGTAGATTCTGACTATGTGGCATCTAGCCATAGCCTCAATTTATCAGGTGTTACAACCGCGTCGTGCGTCAATCATCAATTTCGACTTACAACATTCATTCTTCTGACTTCATCGCACCAGTCGGATGAAAGAAAACTTTATCTGATTTGGATAAGATTCATGTCTCGGAGGTCTAGAGAGTACTAGCTGCAACTAGGCACAACGAACCAACTTCGTCTTTCGCGTAACTTCTAATGTCCTACAACATATTTCTTTCGCAAGAGGAACGTAAGAGGGCTTCACAAGTGTGCATAACTCAGAGCCGTATGTGAGTACGGGGCTATGAATGTTCCATGTAGTCTCAGCTTCGTCTTTTGTTAAGGTCATTTAAGAGGTATGAATGAGTACAGGCTCCATAACCCTACGCGTTGTTCAACATGAACGTTCTTGACGGAGTAACCTCCCTAACCCAAGTTGATGTTGGACGACTGATTGAGTTTTCGAAACAACGATGCAATCGTCTACTCTGCTCCACGATCCCTAGCGTGGAAAACGAATCTCGCATAGTCAAAGAACAATTTTCGCGTCCCTCGCTAGCGAACTATTAAGTAATACTGAGAATTCGCGCACACAAACAAAAAATCGACGCCAAGCACACCATAGCTCCCTGTGCGCCTCCCGTTTATGGCTCCCGATTGATAAAACCAACAGCACCCATGTTGGCCTAGTTTCGGGAGCCTCACAGGCCTCATCGGCTGTGCATGGCTGCATGCGCGGCCCCATGCGCTACTTCGGGCAGGCTTCATTCCGACTGTACGGGTGATGATGACGATGATGGTGATGTGGGGACGGCGTTGAAGCTAATCCTTGTGCACTCCATACACTGCAAACCACTCTGTATGTGTCGGCGTGCTAATGGGGCAGAGGAGCAGGAAGCGCCAGTTTAAGGTGTGTTGTGACGGTGGAACGGGTTAGCAACGGCGGGAGAGCACATAAGTTGTGATGCTATCCTGATGACGACACGCGCGCGCACATGGGACATGGGACACGCACACACGCAACAACGTCAAAACAGACGCATGGGAAGCGTTCGCTGTGTGTGTGTTTGTGTGTCAAATCGCTCAATCCGTCTCGACTGTTACTGCATGCGATGAATAGGATTCTCGTTCGCATAAAACCTCATTCGCAGGTGGGTTTACACCGAAAAGAAAACCCACTTTACAGAACCTCACACAAGGACAGGTCTGTGGACTGTCAAAATGTTCTCCACGAACGGAGCCAAGCACGGAGCAGGAATTTTTGGCCATCCACCAAACAAACCCGCGACCTCCAGCTGCCACAACACACACACATGCACGCTCGTCATGCATTCGCAGCAACCAACGACGATGCTGATGATGACGACGGTGACTGATGATCGTCGATGGCGATGATATGGGCAGGCAGAGCGGGACACACGTTTTTCTCAATGAAATCCAGCGCCGTGCAGCCACGCTCGCCCTTTTCTCATTCATGAAAGCCAACGGACACGCACACTGTGATCCTTCTTCGGTGTTGCTGATGCTGCTGCTGCTGCTACTGCTCCTGAGCAAAGGGAGACAGTCTGTTGCTTTGACTGTCGTACCCGTGAGAGAAGGTGAGCGCGAGCACAACACTATTCTCACTATGTCTGTGTATGTGTGTGTTTTTTTTGCACATGCAAGGAACATTGCATTTCGCACAATCTCTCGCTCTCACGTGCGCGTGTTCACAGCTTCGTGCAATCATTTGCACTATACCCCGTGTCGAAGAGGGGGGGGGGGGGGGGAGTTCCGGGATAATGGAATCCGTCCGCACGAAAGCATTGAGACGGTGAGATCAGCTGCGGAAAAGCCGTGAAATTGTGAGAGCGATGCGAGTGAGTGTATCCTGTTCCATCTCACAGACGGGCTCAAATTTCACAAAGGCTACCAACAGGATACAGAAGCAGGAGCTTCTGTTCTTCCATCCGTCATGCCGCTGTGACCCGGAGACAAATTCTACCAAAGAGAGTGAGCGTGAGAGTTTAAAAGGAAAAAAAAACACAAGAAAATGAAAAAAAGGAAAAAGTAGGATAATCATTCAAACAACTGCTGTCAGGGCGATTATGGTGCCGCGCAAAAGGGAGGGCGTGCGCGCTTACACATACACACACACGTATACATTATCCAACATCAGGATAGCGTTTGAGCCATTAACGGCAGCACCAGCAGCAGCAGCGGCAACAGCAGTGAAACGATGAATGATTTTCCCGAAGTGTCCCTCTCTGGTGCACCAAGGCCAACACACAACACGCGGGCCTCCTGTGTCCTTTGCCATTGATGCGCTGTGTGTCCCCAGAGTCCTGGGCGCGCTATTCATCCTCGCAAACCACTGGCCGGGATGGGAGGGGGACAAAGCATTTCATTCATATTTGATGTTCTGCTGTAATCGATTCCATTCCAACTTCTGAGGGCCTCATCCATCATACACCCATTTGTCCACGTAATCGTGTGGTGAGATGCGACCCACGGTGTTCCAGAGGCTTGAATGCTATGCAGAACACTTGCCGTTAAAGTTTGTGTGTTTTTTTTAATAGTGTTTAGTTTGAAAGATGGCTCCATCGAGAGGGGAAAATGTTGATGAAGCGGTTAATACTTGTATTGAAGGTTTTTTTTTATACGACATGATGACAACCCTCCAACCGTAAAGATACCTGTCATTCCTGTCGAACTGAATTGCTGATGTTTACCTTGCCATTTTATTAATTATTTCCCAGGCCTAAATCGCAATAAAACAGCGTTGGTGGAAGCTTGCTTGTGATAGTAAACAGCGTGTTATTTCCACCTCCAAAACATGGAAAACACGGTTCAATATCCCTAAGATGGAAGTCGAAAGGACCGCCATCTGACAGAAACTTCCATCTGAAAGAACTTGACAGACGCTGCAATTGAATAACTTGACACACGCTGGAAGTTTATGCCATATCTAACTCTTGCACCGCAGTGGTATAAACGCTTGATGTAAGTATGCACGAGATCTCTTTGAAGAAGAAATCGAATGAACTGGAATTCATAGAACTATGTTTTTCATTTCTAAAGCCATGTTTAGATATTCAGTTGGCAATTTAAGCACGAAACAGAACTAGTCTTTGGCACATGTGTTGTCGTCTTCGACCATAGTTTGTCAATGAGTTGGTGAATCTAGTTAGACAGGAGGTTGAGCAGCTCAAAGAGTTCCATCTTAGGAAGTTTTATCTTAGAAAAACTTTCCAGCTTAGGAAGATTCTATCTTACGTCGGGGAGCATTCGGGTTAAACGTAATCAAAGCTTTTTTTTTGTTGAGAAAATCACAGATTGATACCAACAAAAAGTATTTATAGCTGATCAGTAACCGTTAAAAAGTGTTAGTTGTGGTTGAAAATATATCAGTTGTATACTCAGTGTCGCCCTCTATATTTTCAACTACTTATTCTTCGTCTTGCTGGAACCACTAGCAGGACTAGGCCATTTCTGGCTTGCATTAACGTAATATATACCTGTAGCCGGTCCAGTTGAGATTTGAACCCCACAATGACTGATGTGTAAGACCTTACGCTTACGTACAGACTATTGTTTAGTCAGCTAAAACTATTAATAATAGTAAAATGAAGCCACAATAATTAGCCACAATAACAACGAACGTTACACTTTGGACAAGATTGCTTGGTGGGAATGTTTCCCAGCAGTGTACTGTGAGCTAGACACACAAACAATATTTTGCTCTGTCGAAAAAGTGGCCCAAATCAACTACTAATATTGAGGCACATAAATCTGCGTACGCAAAGCACAGTTCATGTGTGGCGGTAAATTGCGTTGATGTGGCGATATTTCTTTATATTTGATGACACACACAAGAAAAAGGATACTTTTGTAACCCACCGTGAGAAGATGTGTGTGTGTGATTGTGAGAAGAGAGTGAGAAAAGAAGGCCGTGTGAGAGCCCAAACCGAGAAGCATGCCGTTCGTTCGCACCGAGAAAGAGCAAACGTAAAGATGCTCCTGCAAGCAAACGAAAAATGGTACGACGGAGCAACCGCCGTTCGCTGGCAAACCGAGAGCAAACTGCATCCTGCAAAATGTTGAAATTCGAACGATGGAAAAGCCTACTAGATTCGCTCCTTAAGGGGCGAGAAAAAGGACCAGTAGAGAGAGAGAGCGAGAGAGAAAGAGAAAAAGAGCCAAACGATATGATTGTGTCGAAACTGTGAAAACTTTCATTTTCGTCCGATCCGATCAAACATTCCTCCTCCAGTGCAGAACACAAAACAGGACATCGGAAGGAAGTAAAGGGAGGGGGATTGAAAAGCGATCGGTAACTTACTCTTCATATGCCTCGGTCATGATTAGAAATCTCGAATATACTAATATTTTGGGGTAGCAGCGCCGTTTTCACCATTTTTGTATCTGTACATGGGCACCGAGGATCCGAGCAAACCGATAACGACGATCGACCACGATTGTTGCTGTGCGGGAGCGGGTTGTTGTTGCTGCTGCTCCTGTTGCTGGTGTTGCTGACGTTGCAGATATTATCCCGGTGGTATCCTTTTGTGACGAATGTCCCGCACGTGAATGAAAACGGGGACCGGGAGCGGTTCGGTTCGTTACGATCGCACAGGCCAGGGACCTTCTCAGCTGTCGCCGTTGGAGGATAATGTATCCCGTGTTTTCACATCGACACGCTTCGGGTGACGTGACACCGGACCGCGTCGGTCAATGCTTTTAATTATATAAACACGCACCACACAGCAGCTCCGCTTTCGCGCACCACTGCACACTGCACTAGGGCTAGCACTCTTTTGGACGTACCACCTTGCGCCCTCAGAACACTTTGCGTTACCGACCACCACCACCTTCCGCACACTAGCGGCTGCGATTGTTTAGCACGAGAGACACCACCTGCAACTTCTTCCTTCACTCGCACGCACTATACTTTGCACAAAGCAGTAACACCAAACAAAAACCGACAAGGATTACACAAAAGCCCCAAACCGCACACGACGAACACACTCACACACAGACACACATACACAAACACTCATTCGCTTCCGAACGCCACGCAGGACACACTCCTGCGGTGGAAGAAAGGAAAGGATGTGTTAGGATCAAGTTAGCAGGCAGCGGATTGCATCCGTTTCTCGCCCCGTGGGTTCCTGGACGATCCTGGAGGGCGAGGCTGTATGTATGCGTGCGTGCGTGCGTGCGTGCGTGCCCGCCTGCCGTCGTGTAAATGTGCGCGGTTGACAGTTGAAAGAGGACAGGGAAGCCGTGAAAAATTCTCCCTTTCCGGTCGGGGTTGGGATTGACGGCACTGTTTTCCAGAACCGAATCTTCACACAGGGCTTTCGTCCTTTTTTGGTCTGCTTGACTGCTCCTTAACGCCTGTTCTGTGGAAGGGCGTGTGTGTTTGTGTGCGTGAGAATGTGTGTGGGAACCAATTTTCTTGCTCGTTCCTTCAGCTCACGGCCCGGTCGTCCTTAAAGACGGGCACTTGTCTATCCCGGAGTAGCAGGCTGTGAAAAGGGAGGGGGCTTCCAGATCGTTCTTCCCCTTTCTTCTTTTTTACCGCTTCCCCTCTCCACGCTTCACGGGTGCTTCGCACGGGCGTTGCACGGGTGTTCCGCACGCATTTCCACACCCTCGTGGAAAACGGGAAAACGCACGCACGCACCCGCCCTGGCCTAGGTGGAGCTCCCAGGTTGTTCACCGACCGCTCTGCGCGCTGCGTGCTGCTCCGCCTTTGTACTTTGCTGCCTTTGTACAACGCCCGTTCGTGTTTGCTACGGCCCCGTTTTGCACCCCTTGCTGCACAAAAGGGCACACTAAAAATGCACAAACACACACGCACACACTCACACACACAAACGCGCGCGGGGACCAGGGATCACACCAAACCAAACCCAGCACACAGGCAACGACGACGACACCGACCGACCGACCCGACCGCCAGGAACGCTCGATTTTTTTGTTTGTTGCGCTGCTGCTGGCTGCTTGCTGCTGGCTGCTGCCTGCTGCTGCCTCCCCGCGAGTAGTATGCTTCTTTGGTCGTCTTTTTCCTCGCCGTTTTTGCTGCTCTCCGCTTGCTTCGCTTGTTTGTGCGGGATCGCTCACTCTCCCGTGCCTTCTCTCGTGTTCTCTTTCTCTGCCGACGAACACACACGCGCTCACACGCGCATGGGCGAGGGCTTACATACACACTCATACATACACAGCACACACCGGATTTGGCAAAAGCTGGATTGTTTTGCGATTAATTTAGGTGTTTCCTGCTCCTGGATCCTGCCAGCAGCATTTCCGCGAACCTACCGACGATGTTTCTCCGTGCGTTTGCGGTGTGTGCGTGCGATGATTGTTGAAAAACTTGTAAAAAAATTGTACACAATGGTGATGGGCGGCCTACAGCCGGATCTGATGATTTATTCCGATCCAACGGCGGATCGGTTGGATCCCCCGGTCCAACAGACCGTATCGAGTCGCGGGTCGTGCCAAGCCGGGGTTGTATTGCTTTGTAAGGGAATTTTTAAACGTCTGGCTGCTTCGTACACTTGCATTTACGAAAAAATAGTTATGGACACAAACGCATGGATTGTGGACAATTTTAGGCAAACGTCAACAATGTGCCCACCAACGTTGACAGCATCACATTGTTTTGGTTGTGATCAGTGTTGTTCCGTTGGGGAGGTACCGTGTCACAAAAAGAAACGTGCCACAATACACAATAGGAAGGTCTTCGTACAACTCATGCAACTCATACAGCGTACACAACACTAACTATTTAAAAACAGAGAAAACGTTGATTTTTTTATGTTTTTCTACTAAGCAAAGAGTACTAAGCATGTCCTTGGATTGCAAAAGTTTTTACTTGTACATTATTGCAGTGTGTTCATTTCGTGGAAGGAAAATTTGTCCAGTGTAGAGAGAAAAACGACTAAAATAATTTAAAATTATCTGCTCGATCAGAGCAACAGCCAATTGCTCGAATCACTCGTGCACGTCAAAGCTGTCAAATTTGAGCAAACGTAAATAAACCGATTCAAATGTAGACAAACAAAAAAAACTGTATTCTCATCAACCAAAACCCCTGTGTTCCCCAAAGTAATCTTGAAATCTTATCAAAAAAAGAATAACTGACTTGAACAGCACTTTAATCCTAATCGCAATGAACAGTAGACGAAAGAATGCGACATTACCGCCAACATCACTCAGTATGCGACACTTCGTTTAAATAATAAAAAATAATACATTTTACACCTTTTTCAAAAGTAAAATTATTTTAAAATCGGATATTATCACTATCTTATTATTAACTACAAGAATCAACGTTTAACCATATGTGTGCTCACTTTTACTGTACACTTTTTCTCACGCCACCTGCACACTCCAACTGCGAAGCGTGGAGCGCGACTGTGAGCTTCCTATCAATAATCCGTACAATTTACAATTGTCCACTTACACAGGTTTCACCTATTGCTAGTTCGTCGCGTTCCTGGCTAGGAGGGCGAAGGGGCGGCGTGAATGAATTCTATCAATAACGAGCTTATGACTAAAAAAACAAAAACCTGGCGTGGTTTGTGTTGTAGTAAAAAATAAAAATAAACAGTAAGCAAACTTCTATACCGCCCCTTACTACTTTAAAAATGAGCTTGTACTAGAAAGATTAGGGGTGCTACAGACACACACATACATGGACACATTTAACTAACACAAAAAAAAACAGATACATACATTGCCTCGTATGGGATAAGCGTTCTCCCTATTGCATATATGTTTAAGCCTATTGCCAAGAAATGTCTGTAGTTTGTAATACACATCCACTAAGGATTTGTGCGTGAGCCAAGCGAGAGCTCCGAACGAATTCAGAGAGATAGAGAGATTGAGGGGCCTGCAGTTTGTAGACGGCCAGCTGTGCGTGTGTCTGTGTGTCTACTACGCGCGTTATTCGCTTATTTTTGGTTTTCTTCTTGGAAAGATTATCACCGCGGTTCGAATGAAATCTATATCACACTGTCCGGTTGCGCATAAACCTGCCCTGCTTCTATGGAGCATTTTGTTCTACTTGTCCGGTTGCGAGTGGCCACTGGGGGAGTTGGATTGATCGTCCGTCAGGAAGCTGCCGGCCAGCTGCTGCTGCCGCGTGGGTGTCTGCGACGCAGAATTCGACGACGGTTCCGAGTCGGAATCGGTCATGGCACCACCACCACCACCAGCTCCGCCACCTCCGCCACCCCGGAAACCACCGCTACCACCCCCACCGGATCGCATGCCCGAGTCATGCCCGAGCATCGGTGGTAGCACATCAATCGGTGGATATACGTGATGACGCCGTTGACTGCCGCCACCAGCGCCCCCGACAGCGTAATAATGCTCATCGTTGTCCGTACTTCGGATGCTGCCAGAGTTCGGTGTGTTCGAGGCGGAACGGCGGTAGGACCCACCGCCACCACCACTCGTCGCCAACATGTCCGAGGGTGGTGACCAGGTCGTCGAGTAGAGTGGCGAGGCGAAGCAGTAGCTACCGGGCCGATGCCCGCTGCCGATGTTGTCGTAGCTGGGCAGGTAGCTATCCGTCTGGCGCGGATTGTAGTAGGGCGAGGTGGACGCAAAACCGCTTCCACTGCCACTGCCCCCGGCTCCGCCGCCTCCGTGCGATGGGGTGGGAGGCTGTCGGTAGCTGTAGCTGGGCGCGTACGGTGTCATCGCGCCCCAAATGCACCCGGCAGCCGACTGCGACGCGGTGACGATGTCCGTGTAAATTCCGCGATGATTCTCGTACGGGGTGCCCGGATGGTACGTGTCGCTCCACTTCGCCTGCGACGGTGTAAAGTCGCCCTTTATGTAGAGCTAGAAGACAGAAGGATAACATAAACGAAACGAACTTCTACCTTATAGTAGGCCAACACAATCATAGCGTTGACGATACACAATGATTTACTACTTAAAACATCTGCCAAAGAATAGTTTTTTGACAATAGCACATAGCACTAGTATTGGCAGCAGTTGAAGTAACACTAGTTTTGACAACAGAAATAGAATAAGCATAAGCAGAAATAGCAATTCTAGTAGTAGAATGCTAGCACTAACCTGAATTGGTCTCCGGAATCCTTTGTTAAGATGGCGCGGTATTCCCAGTGGGAAGCTGTGGCTGAAGCCCACCTCCGGACTGAGCAAGTAGTCGTGAAAGCGATTCGGGAAGAACTCAATGTTCTTGTAGTTATCGAAAGTTGTCTCCTGCAAAATGGATGCGTTATGAGCATTTTAGCTAACTTGCTGTTTGACGCTGCTGTGTCGTTCACTCGCCCCTACCTACCGTGAGTTTCTTTTTCTTCTTGTAACTGGCCCAGTTCTGCGCCTCCAGGATAAGTTTGCCGCCCGGTCGCAGGTGATTGAACATGCGCTTGAACGCTATCTTGAGCCCCGCGTCACCGTAGTTGAGGTGTATCCACTTCGTTACCGAAAGGCACAGGATCAGATCGTACTGTTGTGTGTCGTAGTTTATCAGCGATTCGTCCTTAACGACGTAGTTCATCTGGAGAGGCAGTAACCGAAACAACATTGAAAGTAATCAGAAAATGAGTGTCTCACAAACCACAACATCGAAATCGAAAATCTATCACAGCAACCCTGCATACTAGAGGCGCCATCTCTTGATGGGCAGCGAAATCAACAAAAAGTTTAGATATAACGTGATTCTCACAGTATCACAAAATTCCGTACCGTTTTGAAGCGCACGTTGTGCGGAAACTTGTGCTCCGGTCGCCCGATGTCCATCAGGTACTGCTTGCCGCTAAGATTGCCCATGGTGAGTGGAAACGAGATCGGAAAGTACTGCGACTGTTCCGCCTTGCTGCGACGCAGCTGGTGATTATTGTGCTGCTGATGATGATGTTGCTGGTGGTGGTGGTGATGATGATGGTGGTGATGTTGACTACCGCGTCGTTTTTGTGCTATCTGTCGTTTCCGGCGTCGCTTTTGCCGCAGCTGTGATTTCGCAGCGCCCTCTAGATCCGGCATTTCCACTTGCTGAGCGGCTGCGGGTGGCACGCTTAGCTCGGACGTGTCGAGCATACTCTCATCGGCTGGTTCACTTGCTGCCGTAGCGTCAGCAATCGCGCCAGTAGATGGCGTACCAGCTGCAGGACCACCCGTCTCATCGTCGTCTTCATCATCCGTCTGACTAGTCGTGCATGGCTCGCTTCGCGTTAGTTGCAGCGGGTCGCATTGAAAGGGAAGTGGGGCGTCAATTGCTTCCGGCAGCAGCATCATGTCTTCCTTCGTAATGGTGGCGACAATGGTGTTTCGATTGCCCTGTCTACCACCACCTAGCACGGTTCTAACGCCAGCTCCACCACCGCCGCCGCTGCGGGGCATTCGCACGTACTTCGCAAGGTTTTTGCGCGCCTTCGCCACCAGCTTGCCGTCCACGTCGATGCCGGTGGCCGTCTTCGTGTGCAGCAGCTTGGCGACCGCGATCGTCATCAGCCCAACGTTGCACCCGATGTCCAGAACGTCTTTGTCTCGGAACAGGTACGCGTTGCGCAGAAACACCTTCAACCGCACGTCGATGAACTCGTTCAGGCTGTGGTAACCATAGTAGCGATCGTAGTTACCAAAGTGATACCGACTTGAGGCAGCCAGCGCGGTTTGTGGTCGAGGCATGAGCTCTCCGTGCGTCAAACCACCTTCCCGATCGGCTTCCCTCAACGCCAAAGGACGCTCAACCGAAACGGCACCGACGCCCGTCTCACCCGTTTTGTGGTGCCCGTCCGGCAAAAGCGTATTTTCGGTCGTGGATGCTTCTCGAACTGCGGCGACCGCCACCACCCTACTTGCGTGGCTCCCCTCCAGCGCGTCCAGTCGTTCACAGTAGAGCGCTTTCTCTTGTGTCGGGGCGTCGCCGGTGGAGGCACCCGTTCCATCCTCTCCGCCGCCGCCATGCCCTTCATCCGTGTTGGACGTAGTGGAGTAGGTTCGTGTACGGTTGCGTCCCGCACTGCCGGCCGCTCCGCTTCCACCGGCGTTCGCTGGCCAGTGGGCTCGCTTCCAGCCGCCCGGCTGCGGTATGACCGGACTCACGATCTTGTCCATTGAGTCCATCCGGCGCAGCTTGTTCTTGGTGCTGTTTGTACTCTCGCTGGTGCGTCGCTTCCGGCCACCGGCGCTTTCGAGATCGAGCTTCAGGTTGCGCATCGCCTTCTCTCGCTCGCGCTCTTGCTGCTCGGACAGCGTTCCTCCAGCGGAGGTGGTGGCTGCCGCCGCGGCGGGACCAACACTGCCCGCACCGGCTGTCTGCTGCTGCAGCACTGGGGCGCTGCTGCTGGTGCAGGCGACAGCACTTCCGGACCCAGCTGTCGGCAGCTGTCCCGCAAGCTGATGGATATGCATGCCCGACTCGAGCTCCGATCCTTCACTGGCGGCGGCCGCCGCATCAGCAATCCGCTGTCCGATGCCGGTGAACGATGCTTCCTCCGCGGTCGTTGCCTGTTCCGCGTCCGCTGCGCCACCACCCCCACCCAATGCTTCGGCAGCTCCCGGTGGTGGCGGTGGCAGTTGCGCTACCGTTACCAATCCTCTACCTCCACCGTCCACATTCCGTTCGGTGGTGCTAGCGGTGGCGGCGGCAGCAGCTGCCGTTCGTGACTTCCGTTTGCGCTTGTTGCGCGTTCGCTGCTTGCGCTTCATCGGCGAGCACAGCTGCATCTCGTACTCAACCGAATCGACCGGATCGAGCAGATGGAGCGGATCGTTGATGTTGGGCGGATGCAGCACCTCCACCTTCGCTCTGTAATGGGGTGGCGTCGGAATCGGGGACGACTTCGGGGTGACCGCGTTTTCCGACTCGTTCTGCAGGCTGTTCAGGTTCAGCGGATCGGAGATGTTGCCACCGAGCAGGAACTTGGTAGGCGGCACGATGCACTCCTTGCGGGGGCGCTTGTCCGGCAGGAAGAACTTCGACACCAGCTGGAGCCGCTTATTGCGCACCTCCATCGGGGTGAGGTTCTGCTGTTTCGGGTGCTTGCCGCCACCGCCGCCTTTCTGTTGCGGTAATGCGGAGGTAGATCCCGGCGCTTGCGGTCCGGTTACACCGACGGATGCGATCTGTGAGCCGGACGATTGCTGTTGTTGCTGCTGTAGAGCGTTGCCCGTCACGGGTGCGCCATGCTGCAGCTGTTGTACCTGATGGAAGCATCCCGGTTCCGATTGTGGCTGAAGCATTTCACCGGACGTTGCACCCGGCACAGTCACGCTCTGGTCTTCCCCGCTTACGCCATTCGGTGCGATACCGTCCTCCGCAGCTGACTGCGTGCCACCCGCTGATTTCGTATCCTTTCGTCCTCCACCCCGTACTGTACAATCATTTCGATCCGGACCACCACCGCCACCGCCACGACCTCCTCGATACTTATTCGCCTTCCACTTCTGCTGCTTCTTTTGCTTCTTCCCGCCACCATGCTGAAGTTGCTGCTGCTGCTGCTGCTGTTGCTGCTGCTGTAGATGGTGTCTCTGCTGCTGCTGTTTATTTATGCGACCGCGACCGCCTCCTCCACCTCCTCTTCCACCACCCGCTCCAAACAACAACATCGGCGGCCGGGCTGCACGGTGAGCATTGCATCGTCTTGTTTCTTCACCGCCACCACCTCTACCACCACCGCTTCCATCCGCGGCCGGTTCCTCTTCTGCAGATGCCACTGTCAGACCCTCCATCGCCGAAGGAAGCTTTTAATTCGGCTTTAGGTTAGAGCCACAAGATCACACGATCAGCTTTAGATTCAGCACTTTTAGCCTGTGAAAAAATAAGAAAAATAGCAACGACCATTATTAGTGTCAAAAATTAGCGTTTATATAAATATATTATTTATTTATTTATTTATTTATTTATTTTTATTGTAATTCATAAATCTGCCATAAAGGCTCAACTATGTGTCCTAGAATAACATTGATTTACTAACTTAATACTATTATAACCGACTATACTATTAAAAACCCGACAAAAATTCAAAGTGAATATATAAGACATGACAAATTAAATTAAAAAAAATGAAAAAAATAATTACGGAGTAAATTAAAGAACAAAGAAGCAGTATTGTTATTTCGACAAGCGTCCATTTTCCTATTAAGTTAGTGGTAATAATACAACGTTAACCCTTTAATCAAGACTTATGATATGTTTCAGATTTTTCTAAACGATTTCCAATGAAAAATCAATAAGAAACTTGCGATGCGACAATGATTTTATGATATATCACTTCAAGTGCTCTTAATTAACTTATATGCAACTTCAAATAACCATTGTATGACCATTTGATTGAATTTTTACAGTTTTTTTTATTCCAGAGATACATGAATTCGTTTAACCAAATCTTGAAATCGATCCACCCATTCAAGAAATGCCATATTTCAGCAACGACCTCCTTCCTCTGTTTATCGTGTCAGATTGAATACTTACAATGACGGAATTGTATCGACTTGCTCGAGGTCGAGCTTTGAACTACACACAATAACCACTTCAAGAATGGGTGAAATAATTTCATGATTGAGTGGGCGCAATTCATGTAACTCTGGGAACAGTTCAAGAATGGATGAAACATTCTGTAAATTGTGAAGTACATCGAATTACGCTCGTGTCTGTCACATAGCAGCGATGCTCGGCTCATTACAAATGCGGGATCAAGATCTAGAATTGCCTTTCTGGTTGGCCTTTTTGAGATATTTCAAAATTAGAGAAAAGGTTTGTTGAATATGACTTGAATGACTCGAAGCAGTCGAAAGCAATCGTAAGTTAATAAAGAGTTAATAAGCCTCTGATTATGAATAGACGAAGGAGTTCATCTAACAAAGAAGGATATACCCTAAACTCGAATATTTAAGAAAAAAGAAGAAGAACTACATATAAAAAGCACTTCAAGAATGGATGGAACGATTTCAAGATTGAGTGAAACGAATTCATGCAACTCTGGGAACTGTTCAAGAGTGGATGAAAAATACTGTAAAACTATCATAAATCCACCAGCACCAGTTTTGGGAAAAATGACACTCCTTCTACTTATGATAAAGAAATATAGAAAGCAACAAACTAGGTAGATTGAAGAACACTCAACAGGGACTTAACACTAATAGTAAAATATGGCGTTAATTGACACTTTCAGCTGAAATCTTATATCATGGAAATGATCGTGTAAAAGTCTATTAGACACCTACGAGGTTGTTTTTAACATTTGTTCAACGATTGAAATGCAATTTTCATCAGTTGTAACCCTTTCTCTTCCCGTTTCTCCCCTTTGTCTCGTGCTTCTATAATGAAAATCACAAAAAAAAACAACAAAACCTATAGGATCTATAGTCCATTGGAAAGCGTGTGCCGTGAACACCCACCAGTTTTGAAACCAAATCGTGCAGATACATCGATCAAGATCGATCGTGTCAACTGTTTCGTTTAGCTGGAAAGAATTTGCGGCACACATCATCATCACGCGGATTATGACTCAGATCTTGTGCTATTTCACGCTCCGGCGGGTGATCGTACTCGTACAAACATGTACGAAACCGACCGACGCCCGAAATGATGCGCTATGTTTAGAGCCATTGCGCGTTCTGTCAGCGGATGCAAAAATCGAACGTTGATGATAAAAAACATGCACGACAATGAAGGCAGTTAACCTCCTCCAACCGTCCAACCGATAAAGTGTGCTCGAGAATCACCTCCGCTCGCGGAACGGCGAAACACCGCAAAACGATGTCATCGCTAGGCACCCCAACTCTTCAAAGCGGGGAGGAGGCGGAGGTGAAAGGTGAGTCCGAATGGTAATTGTTATAACGTGGGGCCCGGCACCAGCCACGGACCCTTCATTTCGCGCCCCGGGGCCGAAGGGCCGCGTCCGCAGGCAGTCAAGCCAAAGAAGACACAACGCGGGGTCCGTTCGGTTTCTGTCTGGTTCGGAACCAGTTTTCGCACTAGGGATTTGGGATGCGCCCGTTTTGAATTTTACGATATTATTTTTCGTCTGTTGCCTACCTGCGGCGACGGATCTCTGATGTCTGATCGGGTTAATAGTAGCTCTTGGTGTTTCTAAAACGCGATGTTTAGTCCTATTCCTGCACACAACACCAACTTCTTCACCAACTCCACGCAGCCGTGAATTTGAAATCAAAGGCGGAAGCGGCGAAATGCAGCCATCAGTTGGGGAACTGCCTCCTGCGTACCGATGATGTACGCACACGCACAAGACCAACGGAACCCAGAAGCGCGAGCGTTGCAGTTGGCATAAGTGAGCGAGAAGAAACGATCGACGTCCAGCTTTACCCACAGTGGCGGCCAGAATATATGCAGCTTACGGTGTTTGAAGGAGTACACATTTAATCGTTTGCCTAAACATTGGATCTACATTTCTGGTCAGTGTTTTCATAAGGGTTTTTTTCCATTCACACAATTCGATCAAAAAAATATACACCTCAGCTCAGAACAAGCTATGAAAACACTTTACGAAGCAGTTTGTAGTATCTCTAAAGGTGATAATAACAACCTGCTGAATTTCAGTTTTCTTTACTTACGAACTTTTTTGTGTTATTAAAGTTCGTGGACTAGAAACAGGCGAAAGAAACCCTTAAAATCGGACAGACATTACAAATAAAAACAGGAAAGAAGAAGACGATGTACAAACTAGATATTGAATTAATATTCAACAAATCTTATCTCTAATATTAAAATTTATCAAAAAGACCAACTCAAAATGTCGGTCTAGATCTTGATCCTGTATCTGTAGTGAGCCGAGCTGTGCTGCTATACGACAGACACGAGCGTAATTTAATGTGCATCGCAAGTTACAGCATTTTTCATCCGTTCTTGAACAGTTCCCAGAGTTACATGAATTCCGCCCACTCCATCATGAAATTCTCCCACCCATTCCTGAAGTGGTTATTGTTAGTAGTTCAAAGCTCGACCTCGAACAAGTCGATCCATTTGCGTCAGTGGAAGTATTCAATCTGACACGATAAACAGAGGTCAGAAGCAGTGCGTGAAAATGGCTTTTCTTGAACGGGTGGAAGGATTTCATGATTGAGTGGAGCGAATTCATATAACTCTCGGAACTGTTCAAGAATGGATGAAAAATGCTGTAGCTTTCAAAAAATATCCCTATGCAATGTGCTGGAGAGTTACGACTCAAAGCGTTCTATGTTTGATTGAAACTATTTTTGATCTAATCTTCTTCTGCTTAATCGCTTCAACAACCGGAAACAATATTCCCTCATTGACCTGTTCCATCTTTGAAAAATGTGGTGTTTCAGGCGCCGCATGTGGTATGTTCGGCACTGTTTATGCTCCCTGTTGCCTATGTTGTGTTGCCACTACCAAAACAAGAGCTCACCACGGTGCCGGGTGGGGACGAGGGGGTTTGTATGTGTGCGAACGCAGGGGGAAACAAAATTGGCCATCCTGAACCGTATCCCCATGTGCGGCGTAGCAGCATGGTTCGTATACGTACACACCATCTCAACCGGTTCCTTTTTCCTTTTTGTTTTTTAACCGTCCCGCCCGAACCGTGCCCCAATCAAACGAAAGATAGATGTCCAGATTTTTTCACATCTTATCCTTCTCTATCGTTTCCAGTCAGTCGCGCTATTTCCATCTCTCTCTCACCTGCTCTAGTGCGCTCTATCTCTCTCTCCTGCTCTAACAGGCCCGTTTCCGATCTTACTTCAGTGGTAATGAGATGCGCGAGATGCATCTGTGCAAAAAAAAAACACAAATAAAACCCGAATCGAGATTTTCAAGGAAGACACCCAAGAAGAGGGTGTAGAGTTATGCGGCGCGCGGCGGGATGGTGACACCCGTGTCACATTCGTGCGAACGATATAAATCCGCAACAGTTGCTGTCCCGGTCGCTCCTTCTCCGGCCACGGTACACCCGTGCGTTTGTTGTCACGTCGGTGTGACGGAGAGAGCTGCAACCGTGTGCGCAAGCGAGCCCGAACAGCATCCTCGGCCTGGAAACGCGTGCAGGTGCGAAAGAGACGCCACCATCACATCGCATTTCGCCGTACCTGGCATCTGCTTCGCTCGCGCACAACAGAGACGGCAGCTCGCTCGTTCTCTGTCCCTTTTTTTGCAGTTCCACATTCACCGTAGACAAATGTGGATGGGTCTTTTTTGCTTTCACGTCTTTTAACGGTCGTTAACTAGTTCTGCGATGGTCACAGAACATATTTCGCATCGCACACCTACCTGCTTCGAATGCGCTGCACGCACGCACACACCCACAGACACACACGGTCACGTTCACTCAACTGTAATAACACGATAAAAAATATGCTCTTCTCTCCGGGTGCAGTACGCCACCACACCACTCCTTTCGCGCGGAGCCAACGCGAGATTTCGATATCCTCCTTTGTCGTTCGGCGCACACACACCAAATGTTTTGCCGTTGTTTTCGCTTCTGGCTCACATCACCCCCTGGTTCCGTCTCGCTTGCGCCCGGATACGCGCTGCTCTTCACGCTGCTGGTCTATTTCTATCCCTTTCGCTGCTTCGCCGACGGGTGGCGTTCTACTCGACGACGTTCTGTTTCTCTTTCGCGCACACACACACGCACACACGAGCGTTTAGCCACACGCTCTGGGATGCAGCAGGCTGATACGAATTACACGCGCACCTTTACATTAGCCTTTTTAAACGTTTCACAACCCATCACTCTGTCGATGTGTGGCAATTTAAAGTACTTATTGACGATTTAAAAGCGCGTTCTTGCCAATTCATCCTATGCGGAGATGTTCCGAGCACACTCTCGCTCTTTCTCTTTTGCACCTGTGTGTTTTCATGTTTTCCTGCGCGCTCTCACCGTCACACAACGTTCTAGTGTTGACGGGAAGCTTGTTCAGTGCACCGGGTTGAGTTCTGCCGTGTGTCGCATCACGAGGACCACCGCGGGCTAGAGGCACGCGTACAGATGTGGCCAAAAGTGTACAGCGAATGAAATTGAACGCTTTACGAGCTGGTTTGTATTGGGATATTAACAAACGCTGTGATGTGTATTGTATGTCGTTTGCCTATCGCTTAATCCGTCTCTTGGCATTGACGTCCTCAGCAGTCCCCATGAAACCTATTTTTATCCTGGAGAAATCACCTTAACAAAAACATTTCTCTCTTGATGTTTTGGGCAGCACTGTATTTTGATGGCACCAGCTCTTTCCGTACATGGGGTAAAATCTTTAACCGGACGCTATAAACCAAACCAGCCTACGCCACCCGTACATGACAGCGCACACACCACACACACACATACAACAAAATATTCCGCTGAGAAGAAAACAAACAACGAAACAGGTACAACTCGACACAAAAAAACGCATCGGTGAAGAAATCTGCTCGCCAAACATCACATATTGCACCATTTCTTAAACGTCCCCGATCTGTTGTGTGCGTGCGTGAACGTTTCTCAATCCTTAACATTCCGTGGTGCCGTGGCACGAAACAAACGTTCGCCAGTAGCAACCAAAGCAGACCACCACCGGAGCGTATCCTCCCCACGGAAGAAGCACACCCCACGAAGAAGAAAAAGCAGCAAAAGTCAACGATGTCAAAACGGTGCAAGTGCCGAAGAGAATTTTGGACACCATCATCATCGTAGTGGGCACCCCACCAGCGAGCAGGGAAAATCCAGTGGAAACTCCCAACTAAAACCGTCCATTTTCCGTTGGAGCCCTATTCCGGTGCCGAAAACAGGTAGCTTTTGGTAGCTGGTGCGATCGTGTGTTGGGAGAGGGCGTGTGTTGGTAAATAGATCCCGTCCGTGGGAGGATATCATCCAGCCCTTAAGCCAGCAGACGAAGGAAGGCGCGTAGTGATAACAGAGCTGGGGCTTTCCCGTTCGAAACGGGTGTTCCGCTCATTATTTGCATACGTAAATTTTGCATCATACACTGAAAAACGAAGTTCCAGCCTAGTTGGCGAAATGGTTCCATAATGTGAAGGCTGAAAAAACGATTTCACCTGAACAGCAAGCTTCAGGGGATGTGTCATCGAACAGCCACCGTGTTATCACACACAATGCACCACCACATCGTGAAAGCAGTGCGCGGCTATGTGTGTGGTATCGTGAGTGAAACATCACCGAAACCAATGGCTCCTCCCCGAAAATAGCAATGTGTCGCTTACCACTATTTTCGGTGTTTTTATTTAGTCTCCTGTGTGCCCAAAATGAAGGAAGAAGCCCCTGAAGCGATCCTTACGTACACATTTCTTAGCGCTCAAGTCTCCTTTCTGTCGCGTGTGTGCTAGAAGATACACTTTTCATGGCCATCCCGATCGAAAGTAGAGCACGTCGGCACAGTGAAGGGCAACGACGCATACCAGGATGCTTTGTGTCGGAGAAATTCTGTCCCAAAAACTGGAACTCTTCATCTCACGTACTTCGAGTAAGGTTTCGAGGAAGAAAAAAAAAACAAGGCCTTCGCATTGTTTCGAAGCTGCAGTAGCAGCAGCGCAAGCAAACAGTAGATAAGTGGTGGAAGGAGTGTTAATTTGCTTTTATCACCCCGTTACGCCCCAATGGCCTATCGGCTGGAAAGGGGAAACTTTTGTCTCCGCGGCTCATACGTCCACTTCCGGGCTTCGCCTCCTACAGGCGCACGAGATAGCGTTCACTGAACCCGGCCATCAGGGCCTGCACGAAGAAAGCGAGTCGAATCTTGTGCCGCGGAAAGCATTTTGTGTTGTTAATTACATTTAATATTAATGATCTATCTATCCTCCGTTTCCTCTTTCTCTCTCCCTCTCTTTCTCTTTGAAGGACACGAACCCTGCTTGGTGAAGGATAATACACCTGCGTTAAGCACAACTTGAAGTGAGTCCACACTTCGTATAGACAGTCAGTGAAACACCGGCAGGACCGGCAGCCAGGATAAAAAAATGAGCCGGAAAAATGAAACCGAGCGGCAGAAGCAGATACAGGAGAAGTGTCAGATGCTGCTGACGAAGATGCTACGGGACGACGACAACAAGTACTGCGTCGACTGCGACGCGAAAGGACCCCGCTGGGCGTCTTGGAACCTGGGCGTGTTCCTGTGCATCCGCTGTGCCGGCATCCATCGGAACCTGGGCGTGCACATCAGCCGCGTGAAGTCAGTCAATCTGGACAGCTGGACGCCGGAACAGGTGGTAAGTGTATGTGTGTTTGTGTGCGTGTGTGTTTAGCACGTGACGAGCACGGTTAGGTACGGTCGAAAGGACGTCGTAGGAAGTAAGGGTGGGATGAAGGGAACGGCGGTGCCCGCCCATGCGCCGTAACGTTCACCGGGCCCTAATTAATTGCTTTATTTCCGCGCAAACTTCTCCACCGCAGCGCCTCGCGTTGGGATTTTCGAAATGATTACACTTTTTGGGCGCTTTTTTGTTGCTGCTGGTTTTCGTGTTTGTTCGCTTCGGGTTGTGTGCGCTAAATTTTGCCGCGGTATGCGTGCGAGGTAGGGTTTGACGATGAGGAGATAGGGAAGTAAATTAATTTCACTAAATCACGTTCACCGGTCATGACCGGTGTGGATTTAGAGCGTGTGATAAAATCCGCGTAACACGTGCCAATGACTAGGTGTATGATTTTTGCTGAAATCTCAGCAGCCAGATTGAGACACTGGAGTGAGGCTAATGATGTCTTTCGACTTCACAGTTGCTCTAAAACAAGAAGAAGGTACAGTTAGTACTTAAGTAGTATCCATAGATTCCCAAATCCATTAGCATTAGTTGTTCACAAATAGATCAATGAGTTGTCTATTGTACACAATTCGAAATAGGACCAATTACATATGTTTTGGTATACAAATTGGCCATATGATGATAGTCTTAGAAAGGCATTATTAAGCTTCAAAACAGCTGAAAGGCAAGAATTAAGTAGAGTAGATGATTGCAACATACATTATACTAATGACTACACAAGATTCATGACTATTGGTGCTCTTTAAACAATGAATGAATGACTCACTCGCCAAAGCGGCTTGCTTTCTTTGCACACGTCTTTGGAAGCAGCAACGTTATCATCAGATTTTAAATGGTAAACTAGGTATTTTATCTCATATGTTGATCCATGTAGATTAAGATTGCATGTAGACCATTGGATAAACCTTTCGTGTGAACAATTTTCGATAGACAGATTTTAATCGAATGCCTCCCAACAAAATCTAGTGAGAATATGAAAAGTAACGCGTTTTGCAGTGTTGATGTAATGCACATTGCATGATTTTTGACGCAATTTTTTAAATTAGCTGAAAAATATGATTTTGTTTACAGAAACCCTTTACTGTTCCAGTTTTATTATGTTGTACAGATGTATGATATGGACAAATAATACATTTTTGTAGCATTAATAATGCGCCAACAGCCAACAATTTGACGGAAAAGGAGTAAACACTTGAAGCTGCCTCTTTTCTATCTGATTCACCATTGTGAACGCATCTACAGGCATCCCAACCGGCGATCTTCATTCAAATCTGAGCAAAGCGTGATTCGAATGCGGATTGCATACTTTTGGGCTGATAAAGCAACATTATGCCTAAACCCTAACAAAATGTACACTTGAATGAAGCACTTCTCGCTGGAATGGTTGTCTTCCCCCTTGCTGAAAACCTCACTCTTTACGTCTAATCCACATACACTCTCTTGAACAGGTATCCCTGGAGCAGATGGGCAATTCGCGGGCCCGCGCCGTCTACGAGGCGATGATACCGGACGGGTTCCGGCGGCCCCAGACCGATTCCGCCCTCGAGAGCTTCATCCGGGCGAAGTACGAGCACAAGAAGTATCTTGCGCGCGAGTGGGTCCCACCGCCCGCCCCGAAGGTCGATTGGGACCGCGAGATCGACGAGGAGATCGAGCGGCAGAAGCGCAAGAAGAAGGCGGCCTCCTCCGCCACCTCGACGCCTCTCTCCCTTTCGTCACCCGCCGACAAGAAGGGAGCCCACACGGGGTCGGCGAGCGGTGCGTCTCCTTCATCCACCGCCCACGCCCACGGTTCGTCCGCTGTGCCAAAGCTGAAAGCACCCGCCAGCAGCCTGAAGTCGTCGAGTCGGAACGCGTCGGGCGTTTCGCTGAGTTCCGGTGCGTCCGCGGAACATCACGCGTCCCCTACCGTGCCGGCGAACAGTGGAAGTGCTGCGGCTGCTTCGGCCAACACGAGCAGCGCTGGGGCGGATCTGCTCGGCCTCTCGCTCGGTGAGGTGAATCACAACAGCAGCAGCACCAGCAGCAGCCTCAGCAACAATAAAGCGACCAACGGGCTACTACCGACGACGGCGACCAGCAACGGGGGCGGCTTGGATCTGCTCGCGCGCAAAAACACCGACAGCACGGATGAGCTGGCGAAGGCGGAAGCGGACTTTTTCAATCAATCTGCCGGCCCCGGTATGGCGGACGCGAGCGGCAAGCTCACGAAGGACAAAATCATGGCCCTGTACGGTTCCGCGCCGAGCACGGTGCCAGCTGGCGGTGCATTCGGAGGGTTCCAGCAGGCCGGCAGTACATTCCCGCCCGCACCGAACGGTGGTGGCATGATGCAGCCGGGCGCATTCGGTGCATTCCAAACGTTTCCGGGGCTGAACGGTGTGCCCACGGGCCAGTATCCGATGATGGGTGCCGGCGCGGGCATGGCCCCCGTCCAAGGCGTTCCGCCGCAGATGATGTACAACAACGGGGCGGGCGCGATACCACCGTCCATGTTTAATGCGCCGGCGACGCAGCAACCGCACGGTGGCATGATGCCACAGTACGGTGCGATGCCCCAGTATGGTGCCGGATTTCCGCGCCCGATGGTCAGTATGCACGGTGGCCAGCACGGGCAGGGAATGCCGGCCGCGGCCGCCTTTGCCAACTTCCCGAAGGCTGGAATCCCACAACAGCAGCAGCAGCACCAGCAGCAACCGCCAATGCAACAGCAGCAGCAGCAAGATAAGCTAAGCAATCAGTTCGGTACGATGAATCTGCGGGACGTATGGCAATAGAAGGTGGCTCGGGAAAACTGAACCCTCCAACCCCCCCCCCCCCCCCCCTCTCCCTTCCCGACCCCGGCCAAAACAGATTAAATACCGAAGCGTTACGTGGGTAAGTAGGCACTACGACTAATAACTCTAGCATGTGGAGAAAGTGGAGTTTCAAATCGAACTCAACAATAGGGCAATTACTTATTTAGCTAAACGAAACGGAACTAAGAAGAAGAGAAAAAAAAAACAAGAAACAAAAAACGTCTATAGAATCACAACTATACTATTGTAGGATAGGTTCTTACGTCCTGGACGGCCCAGTGCTCCAGGAAGACCCGACCGGACCGGAAGCCGACGGCAGGCAACCTTTATCACAGCTAGACAAATAAGGCGTTCCTAATGCGTTGATCGGTCGCGCCGATTGCGTACTTTGCAATCCTCCCAACAAATCACACCACTAACGATTTGTTTGTTAAGTTTCAGTAAGCCTAGCCCGACAAGCTACATTGGGAACGACGTAATTAGTCGTTAAAAATTGCCTTTTTAAAACGTTTTGTCATGCGGTTTGCATACTTTATGGCTTCGGCGTCAAATTTGCGCCATGCTATTAGGGCTTTATTAGTTGCCAGCGTGCCCGTTTGGCAAAGTTTTTCCCGCCGCTGTGTTTGTTTCGTCCTTCGGGCAAGTAAAGCGTTTATCAAGCGTTTTGATGTGCTCCATTAGCCCGAAAGTATGCAACCTGCACAATAAGACGGTTTATTGACGCACTGTTAGCGATTGATACGTATATTCCGGACAACACTTGTCGGTTAGACGGTGCTAATAAACTTTTTTATTAGCTCTTAAGCAGTTGTTCTCTCTTCCTCCTTTTCGATCTTCATTGTTTTCGGTTTACCCGATCTGTGGCAATCGGTAGTGACTATCTGATTGAAAGTTAGTCAACCGTTCATTGGCAACATTGCCGTAAGGGGTTGTCGTTGTGGCGCGTGTTGCTCGGTTCGCAACCGGGTCAAGCTGGGTCGTGTAAATCAAACACACAAAAAGTATATATATATATATTTAGATCTATAAAACGATGCTGTCAGGAAAGCTGTCACGGAACAACAGGGAATGAGGCAAACGCATGGCAGGACGATGGAACGGGAGAAAGCGCGTTTCAGTCCTTGTTTAAAATGTTGTGTTTTTAACCGCTTCTCTGTGGGCTAACCGAGGCAGGAATTATGGTATTATCACGTCACCCACGTCTGGATGTCGGGTGTACAAGAAACGATGTTGCGTTGGAAAGGAACGGTGTGTCCTTGAGCGAGTGTGTGCGTGTGTATGCGTGTGTGTGGGAAAGAATGATCGTTAATTAGTATGCAATTGTAATCGTCTACGTAGAGTACATACACACACCCGAACGGTGAACGCTCACGGGAGAACAGAGATTGTAATGTGTGCTGCACGGTGCATGGATGGAGGGATAAGACGTGTATTTCCGACATGTAGAGTATTGTAATGGCTTTTGTGCGACACGGTGCAAGGAAAGGGCGTGCTGCAGCAGGTATGGCAGGAACTTACTACCCCGAACCCCTCCCCTCCCCCAACCCCGTAACTGTAAGGACGATGTGACATGTGACATGTTTAGGCGGATCGTCAAAATTTATCATAGGAAATAATTTAAAACAGAAAAACCAACTTTCCGAACGCGCACACCCACACATATGGCAACGGGACCGATGAACCGACTGTTGCAACGCAACGCAAAGGACACAAGGAAGAAGTTGCAAAACGTATTTCTCAAAAAGCGACTCCCGCGGCGTATTTGTGTGTGTGTTTGTGAGTGTTTGGGCTTGGCGTGAAGCGCGGAATATTATATTTAGTTGTGAGAATAAATCGATCGATTTCGAAACATTTACACGCACGCTGTTTTGTGTGGGACTAGTGTGGGATGCAGGTATTTGATTTTTTTTTCCCAGCTTGAAATATTAATAAAATGATAAATAAGGCGTTAGTAAGACGATCGCAATGTGTTATCGGCCCAAGGATATGCAATCAGTGCTTTGTTAAGATGTTATACGACGGTCAATTGCCCATCGTTACTGTAGCTTTGCATTGCACATTTTGTGTCAAGTTTTGTTCAGTGGAGTTCGTATGATGTGGGGTTATCGTTCTAACCAAATGCATGGCTTCGCGGATGACATCGACATCATCGGACGGACATCTACGACCGTGAGCGTACACCTGTTTTAATCAGAATTGGACTAATGACCAATGCGCAGGATGGTTAATCAATCCTCTAGAATTGGACTAATGACCAATGCGACGAAGGCGAAGTACCTCTGATAAATGATAAGACCCGCCTGGGGAGCAGAGTATCAACAAACCACGACGATCTCGAGGTTAAAGAGGAGTTCTGCTGGAGACGCCTGGAAGTTCGAATTCCAACCCGGACCGAGTTTTTATGCGCAGAAGCGCTGGAGTGTTTCCGAAGGTAACGATTTCACTGTTTTTCAACGAACGGCCACACCATCTTCGAAGGGCTCTAACACAGTACACCACCACATTACTTCAGACACTCCTATTTATTCGCATACATACAGCTAGCGCTTCGTAGCCATTGTCTTACACATGTATCTCGCCACCGCTGGTGCGGAGGCATATTAAAAGTATTAAATGTACTGGCTTCACCTAGAAGCTACCCAGACCGAGCGATTTCCGGCCTGGCCACTGTTCCTTGGCGTACTTTTTCTTCTTCGGTTCGTCCGATGTGTCGGGTTGCTTCTCGCCCGCCTTGCCTGTAAAGACAAATAGCAATCGATAAAAATTAGTCCTCGTTCCACCCAGCGCCTGGGATGGTGGATAGCTTACCACCAGTGTTGATGGAACCACCGGCCGGCCCCGTTCCCGGAGCACCCGGTACGGCAAACATCGGGGCAGCTACGTTCTCGCGCACCGACGCGGCCGGCGCCGGGTTCACGTCCGGTGCCGGGTTTGGCAGCAGGATGCCCAGCTTCGTCGACAGCCCGCTCGGTGTCGAGTCCATGTCGAAGGCCCCGAAACTGCGCCCTTCGGCAGAGGAACCGCCGCCACCGCCACCCCCACCACCACCACCGCCACCATCAACCGGATCGATTCCGTGGTAGAGGCTGTGGTGCCCGGCGAGACTGGTGCCCGAAGGTTGCGCGTGGTGCCCCAGATGGAAGCCTCCGATCGGTTTAAGCCCACCAGTCGGTGACGTCACGATGCCCATGTTGTTCTGAACCTCCATTTTGGCACGCTTCGCCGACACCGGCACGACGGTGGACTGGATGAGGTTCCGGAAGCGCCCGATCGACGGATCGATGTCCTCCGGGTTAATGATGATTTCGTCCTCGTTGAACGCGACCCCTTTCCGCTTGCTGCGCTTGTTCTTCTTGTTTGCGCCCGAACGACCGGCCCCGGCACCACCTCCGCCCCCGCTAGCTCCCGCCCCTGCACCACCGGCTCCACCCTCGTCGGAAATGCCCAGCATCGAAATGCGCCGGTTGTGTGCCGTGTTGTACTCGGTGAGATTCTACCAGAAGAGGAAAAAACAATCGTGAAATGACATCGTTTGCATGTAAACGTTCCCCATCCCGGTATATTACATCCAGCTCGGTTTGGCTTTCCGGCAGCCCGAGGAACGTGCCGTTGCTGGTGTCCATCATCGGGATGTCCTCCATGATGTTGGTGCGCGCGCCGACCGTCGGACGCTCGCGCAGTATGTAGTGACGCGTCGAGGCACCGAAGCTGAATTGACTGTTGATTTGCAGTTGCGTCGGCTTGTTCGCCTCCAATTCGATCGATCCGATGAACGTGCCGTGTGCTAGAATGGTTGGGCGAACGAAAAAAGTAACGCGGATCACGCGGCACGTGGCGAAACGGCTGGGCAACGCAACTTACTGCTACCGAGATCTACCAAGTAGGCGATGTGCAGATGCTTGTGGTAGACGAAGGCGGCGTGGACGCGCGAACAGGACGCATGGTCGATGCAGAAGTCGTTCATCTGCGGATTGCGCCCGAACAGGTAGCAGCGCTTCTCGTCGATCATAAGCTTCTGGACGAGCTTGTCCTCCTTCATCACATCCAGATGCAGCCCGGTCGGCGGTTTTCCGGCCCTGCAACGGAGACAGACAGGATCGAACCGCGTTCGGGCACATCGAAGCAGGCCGCTACCACGGGATCGGAGTTGCCGCTCCCAAGCTTACCAGGATGGAATATCATAGTGATTTGACATTGGCTCGTGGCGTTTGAGGTTCGGATTGTGCACGGATTGGACTAGGGCGCTTTTAAATCAGGCCCGGGTTGGAAACCATTATATAGTTAATTAACTAATTCGACAAAAGCACAAATGCTTCGCTGTGGCCTGGCTGTTGTTTTTCTTCCAAGTTTTTGTTTACGGGCGCGGCAAGGTTAGCTCGGAATCAGTTGACAGTTGATAAGACGAATTTGCACAAGGTTTGTTTATACAACAAGAAGCAAGATGGTCTGCTTATCCACCTTGGTACTACTAGTGGTGGATGGAAATTGTTTAACAATTCTCAGGATCGAATCATGACGGCTCCCCCTTGGCGAGATCGAGCCAATCGGAGTTGATTAACCGCGAAGTCGGCACTTTTAACCAGCGGTCGCCAATTTCGCCCCGAAAAGTCACCCCCTTGGGTGCAGTGGAGGCTGGAGAAGCCGTGCTCGTGTGTGTGACGATTTGACAGTTTTTTGTTATTGGTCTTCTTCTTCCTCTTCAGAGGCCCCAAAATCTTCGAAGGAAGAGGGCACGCTGGTGCGCCGCTCGAGTTTTTATTAAAAGTGGGTATTTTTCTACTGGAAAACATCGAAACGATACACTTTTCCATCGATGCCGATTGAAGAGATCATTCAACGTGGCTGCCAGGAATGTGTGGCCAGTCAGATAAAATCCCTCCAGTGCTAAACGTAGCGTGTGTGTATGCATGTGTGTGTGCTTGGGAAAAAAGAGAGTGCAAGATTTGTATGCGTGTGGCGACGAGGAAAAAGAAGAAGGGTTCCACACTCTTTCGGGAATTTGTGTGCGCGTGTGCGTTTGTGTGTGTGTGTGTGCGCGGGGAAGAAAGCGACCGACGTTGGCCCGTCTGTCTGTCTGGCTGGCAGGCTGGCTGTGCCGAGAAAAGAATCGCAATCTTCTACCGCAGCCGATTATAGAACGCATGTATAAAAAAAAACAAAAAGGAGGAAGGAAGGTACGTTTTCCCTTCTCGCACGGCGCACTCTGAGGGATTTGTTCTTGCATTTGCAGTGTGTGCGTGTGTGGCAGGACGGGTGTAGCCAGACCGGTGGGAAACGGGCGCCCAGAAGCCGATGTTCCCGAAATTGTTCGGAAGGGAGTCTCGGTAACCATTGCCGTGCGCCTGCCTGACCACGCCGACTCGCGTCAACGGCGACAACGACCCTTCCCGTGCGCATAGTAGCCAGCAAACCGGGCAGTTCTTTCTCAAACTCCCATGACCTCCCGCGGGACGATTTTTCAGCAACCCGAGACCGTGGCTTTCGCCTAGCCTCGTCGGGGAGGGTGGAGGACGCAGGCAGTGGAATGCGGTGGGTGGCGAAAAGTGGTGGCAGGCGAAAGTGGCACCGGTTTTTGCTGTGGCACCTCCCTCTCTCTCTCTCTCTGTCGCCCCTTCGACGGGCGAGAGTGTGTCTGCGCGCTGGGCCGAGCCACAGCGTGTGGTGGTGGTGAGAGGAATTCCGTCTTCTCACCGACCTCACGGCTCACGAGCAGGTTTGCAGCCCATTTGCATACCGTGTTAGGGAGAGATGGAGGGAGGGTGGGAGGGAGGGACTGGGTCGACAGGTGAAGAAGGGGGGCGGCAGAAAATAAATCCCGCGGTGTATTTGCGTGTGTGTGTTGGAAAAATGTTTGCGACTGGGAATGGAAAAAGTGAGATGAGAACAACGGCGACGGTGAGATGCGACTAGAAGAAAGTGAGCCGATTCGGGCTTGTTTTTGTGAGCACAGAAACGGATGCATCTCACCTCCAGCGGGAAGCAGCGTGCGTAGGCGTGTGTGCTTCGTGTATGTGTGTGTGTGTCCCGTGCGTGTTTCGTTCCGCGAGAGCGTGGGAGTGAGTTCGTAGCGCCTTTTGTTCGCAGCGCGCGGCCGTCACGAATCTCACTTTTTATTGGGTGATTGTGATGGAAGAAAGAAGGAAGTGCTTGTGAAACGACGACAGTGTGGCGAGTGTGAATAGGGACACGAAAAAGTGCCTTTGGACTGTTCGTGTTTTATTAGTACGCTCCGTCCCCCCTCCTCCCAAACTTCTCACTTCCGTGAGATGAGCCCTTGTGCGCTTGAGCTGAGTTTCAGTTTCTCCACACGCAGAGTTACGAAAATAATCTCATTCTTTCTTTTCCCTACTGTAGCGCGCTGTAGTGCACTTTCCTCTATTAGCGTGTGGTAGCTTCGTGGATGTGTGTTGTTCTTCTTTGCTCCTGCTATTTGCGTGCGTGAAGTGAATCAAACAACGAGGTGAGTAGCGAAAGAATAGCGACTCATTTCGCCTACTCCGTTCGTGTGGGTGTGTGTGTGCTGTGTGCTGTGTTTTGCAGTGTTTTCACTGCCCCTGCCGCTGTCAGCTGTCAGTTTTTTTTGTCGGTGAAGAAGAAGAAGACGACAGACGGGCATAGCAGCCGTGCGTGTGTGTTTCGTTCGTGTTTCGGTAGGAGTTCTTCACGAAATATCGCTGGCTGTTTTGGACGCACGGCTCACGTGAACAAGAGCCGAACGGCGGAGAACTAGAACGCGAAATTGGACCGTGGGACGGCAAGTTCCGGCGACAGCGCGCGTCGTAAAACAACGCACGGCCATCGAGAACGAACGCCGCACACACCACCCATAAAAGGTGAGTTACATGAACAAAACTACCTGTATTGGGTGAGAATAATAGAATGAGTGAGACGCGGAAATAGAAGCTGATTATGCGATTGACCAAAATGTGTGCGATCGATACTGTTTGTATAATGGTGAATGCTTCGATATTCTCTATTTTAAGCCCTGCAATCAACGTGGATTTAGTGAAAATTCTAAAAACATTGTTTAAGTTTTTGTTCTATGAACTTGGCTTTCCTGAACTTGTTTAATATGTGCAGTTTAATACCTTTTTTTAATCTGAGAAATTATTAAATGGAAAAGAGTAGACCATTTAGGTCAGTTATTCTCAGGGGACATCCGAGCGATATGGATTTTTTGAATATTTTTTTTCATGATCTTCATCTTCTCTTTTCGTTGGACATCCTTTAGAA
Organism: Anopheles dirus; assembly: GCA_000349145.1. NCBI lineage: Eukaryota > Metazoa > Arthropoda > Insecta > Diptera > Culicidae > Anopheles > Anopheles dirus. The sequence goes on from KB673534.1 coordinate 6,037,384, forward strand.
GTATTTGCCTGTCATTTCTGGGTGTTGTATGTCCAATGTCAAAAAGCCTACTTCGTTTTTAGGATGTTGATATTTGGGACCCTGGAGCAGACGCTCGAACAGGGTTAATTTTTATGATACCTTTGTACAGCATCTGCTACAAATATTGCTGATTAGTTTGAGTCGCACTATCTGAGGCAAGCAACACAGCTATCACAAGTCTGTCAGAGTTTCACATCCCGCGCTTTGCATCACGACATATCTTGTCATCTCGGTTCCGAGAGCTCGGTACGGTGTACTTAACAATGTTGTTTATCTGTTTCGTTGTCGTGCTTGAAAAAAGGAAGAAATTCAACGGAACGAAGCACAAAAATGCCTAAAACATGGGCCTCATATTAGAGCACATCACAAAATAGCATACGTCAGGGACAACTTGATAAGAGACCACTATACCGATGAATGCTTAACATGAGCGCTCTTTATCGCACAGTAGAGAGTCAAATTAAACGAAATTAAGTTGTTAGCAGCAGGCTGTGTTCTGTCTATTTTTTGATACAGTGGTCGTCGAATTTTAAGTTTTCTTCTCTTTTCGAGATAAGCTCATTCTATTTTGTTCAGAATAAGCAGTTTCTATTTAAACGATATCTTTATTCGTTTTAACGGCTTCAAAGGGCATCTTTTTACTTATGGAATATGTGTTGGCCTTTTTGTGGTTCCGATGATTTAGGTTTAATCGAAAAAAACATTAAATTTAAGTCTATAATGCATGCTCAGTGCCTTAGTTCCTTCAGTGTAAAATCAGCTCTATAAAACAATATCTATAAAGCCTTGAATGCACCAATCAAACAATTTACAACCATAATTGCAACCTAATGAATGAACGGTGCGGTTTAGAGATTCGGGTGTAATAAACACCACACGTGGATTATTTTCATTCAATTTTTCCGCTAGCTCAGTTCGTCCGAAGCCTGCTCTTGTCTGTGTTCTCACCCCGTCCCCGTGTGATGTGAGTGAGCAGAGTGAATTGTGAAAATATGGGAACCGAATCGCTTGAACATGTGTGTGTGTGTTTGTACGTGAACGCCAAACAAAACCTGCACGCGCGCATGCATATTTTCCATACGGGGGTTGCGCCTGTGTTGGAAGCCGCCTGGTGTTCCTCCCAATGCCATTCATGACGACGGAAAGGACGGAGGCCTTTCGTTTGGTCGTACTATAAATAGTAACTCCACGCACTACTACTACTACTACTACTGCTGGCCGCCATCGAGCTCGACCAGCAGCGCCATCACGGGCAACTGACAGACAGGCGTTTCGATCCAGCAGAGCAGGGCGCTCATCTCTTGTCACTGATGGAAAAAGAGCCAGAACAAAAACACAAAGACACAGTGCCGTGAATCGTGCTTTGATGCGAAAAACATCAAATAGTGGCTGCTAATGCCGACGAGCAGGCTGGCTGCTGTTGCTGCTGGTACCCTGATCACGACGACGACTATGACGAACGTCATTGGGCCAACTCTCGAGCTGTCGGTGGCTTGTTTGTGTGCGTGCTGCCGCGCGGACCCTGGCGTTTTGCGTGGGAAGCCCTTGGCATGTGTCGGCAATTATGATTCCTCGCCACCGCGGATCGATAGGGAAAATTGTATCTGTTTCCCTAATACCACACATGCTCACATGCGTTCCTTCGTCGCATTCCAGGCGGCACAGAGAGAGAGAGAGCGAGAGAAAGAACAAGAGAGATAGAGAGAAGAGAGGGATTTTTTTAAATTTAAACACACTGTTTTTTTTTTAAATCACAGTTTAGAGACAGTCGAAGCTATTTGTGTCTATTTTTGTGCACATTAGCGAACTCGAACTATATTATAAAATGTGTGCTACACCAACTTATATAAATGCTTCGTAGATACAGATGTTTTGTACATTTTGATATTCTCAATTTCTGATTGGACAAAGATCGTTTATTTTACTATGATACCATGATAGTAAGCTCAACACTATAATATTCAATTTCACATTCATCTGAGTTTCACGAACTCCTCGTTCGCTCCCGGAAGCGTACGTCGCTTTTTAAAAAATGAACACAAAATTAACACAACGACCCATTTTTGACGTGCGTTGCGGGAGCGTACGTAATTGTCGATTAGGTTGATTGTATCGTTCGAAATAGCTACTTTAGATCTTTGTGAAACTGTAAAAACTGTTTTCAATGATACACAGCGAAAGATGTGTTAAATGTTCTGCTTAGAACGTGATTTACAACAGATAAAAAATAAGGAAAAATGACCACAAAATGAACACCGGGGCGTACGATATTGTTTTTAGTATTAAAACGAAACTTGAACTGCAGTATGCACGGCATTTTTTAGAAGGCTTGTGTGTCGTTTGGATGTTTGTTTGATTTCTTATTTACATTTCACACTAGCAGATTTATTATCAGGTTTTTCACAACGCATTCAAGCTCCACTGTACTTATTTTTGGCAGGTTTTGCAGCCTATTCCTTCTGAAGTGTTGTTTTCTGTGCATATATCATCGCAGCATATATAAAGCTATTCGTCTAAAATTGATGAACACAAATTATCACAAAATATACACCTCAGTGTGTGTGTGTGTTAGAGGAGCGTACGAATTTGTTAATTTGATTCATCAAGAAATTTATAACAAAAAGTGCGGAAACAACAGACGTTTCCATTCGTTTGTTCGTCTATTATTATACCTTCGCAATCAAGCTGTCAGCAATATATTTTGCTTATAGTTGTCATACTTGATGTGAAATATATTTTTCCACTGTTCGAAAGTAAGCCAACTGCGGAGGTACATTACAACTTCATTTAAATTTCATCTGTACAACCTATTTTGGGTGCAATTGGGCCCAACGGTGAGCTCAAACGTTTCAGGGAACGTACGCTGCGAGAGATGTTCATCCGTGAACTGCTCTAAAAATGAGTAAAAATGAATGCAAATGAATCAAAATAAACTCCGCAACGCATGCTACAAGATCGTGCGAGTTTTGCGATTTGGATAAACAATTGTAATAATAAAATTATTCGTCAAATAGGCAAATTCGAACGTTTCAGGGAACGTACGCTGCGAGAGCGGTGGTTCATTCGTAAAATGTTTTAAAAATGAGTGAAAGTGAGTGAAAATTAACTTCGGAACGTACGTACCAACATCGTGCGAGTTTGCCGTTTCGAACATATGCTTTACATACAACTTTCTGTATTTTTAGCCTAAAATTTATCATATAGAATCTCCGAATTTTGACATTTTTTGTCAATGTAACAAAGCCAGCTTCTGCTAGTAATTTCTGATATTCGTGTGATTAATTTTTTTCCAGCTAGAGCCACCAGTGTACGGTGGGGGCCGCCAAGTGTGTCAATCTGGGGCGAATGATTTAAATGCCTTTGTTTGCCGTTGCCTTCGGATGCGCGAAATGGGCAATGGACGACGACGTGGTTGGAATTGCTGACGCACAGAACAAAAAAAAAAACGCAAAAAACGCGTAAGACCCAGGACGGGGCCCGGTCAATATCTGATCTTGGCCCGCGTGTCGTGCGCTAGTGCTCTAGCTCTAGCCGATGCGAGCGATGCATGGCCGCAGTGATGCAATGTTAGGATTTTCTTGCGGTCGTATGCATTTTTTTTTACTGGCCCAATCAAGGCCTTTCGGAGGGGTGTGCGTATGTGTGTGTGCCATTAAACGATGGGCCGACGATTGGCGTACTTGCGGATGGAATTGGCGGATGGGCTATTGTTTTGCGTTCGAGCGCTCCACGTACTCTCAATCACGTAATGAGGTCTCGAAGAGCAACGGGCCTCATCACGCTGCATGCATCGCAAGTAAAGCAGTGCTGAATTCATTCCGCTGCTGGCGTTGTGTTGAATTTTATTTAGATGCATAAAATTAGCAAAGCAGCAGCAGCAGCAAAACCGAGAGTTGACCGAGAAATGGAGTAGGAGATTTTCAACGAGAACCTCCAAACCTTGGCCCATGAAACCGATGGCGTGCGAGACATGCCGCAAGCGTTTGTCGTGCCCCCGGAAGAAACATCGTTTGCTCCTAGGGCTGTTGGAATGCATAAGCTGCGGTCCTCTCCTCTCTCAAAGAAGAAAGCCTCCCCAGGGTGGAGGGAAAATTAAATGCGAATCACCGATTCGGCATGTTCGGGGCTGCCTGCTGCTCCTTCACGAGTTTCATACTCTCCACGCAGCAGCTGACATTGCGTGAGCAGCTCTGTGTGTTGCGCACACACCACCACCCGCGCGCGAGCCACGGTTTTCCAATCAAACCAGTTCGCGGTGCCGTCATGGGAAAGGAAAACGCGGCTTCCCGCGCCACGGCTGCGTTCGACGGTAAGCGCGGTTGTTCATAATTTAACTGTTATTATTATTAGTGTGCGCCTGTGAATTACAGGGAGCGGTTTTATTGAGGCGGGAGCACGGGTTGGTTTGGGGCGTAATTTATCCGCTTGGAAACACTGACTGGGGTTTCTGAAATTTCCAGCACCAACCAAAACCTTCCTTGGCGCAGCAGCTACGGTGAAGAGGGAAACCCACCACCCGTGTGAAAGGGTTTTTTTTCGGGTGGTTTGGGTTGGGGTGGGATGTTTTAAGGCATTATTTTTAAATTTGATAACACTTTTATGTACGTTTAAGTCCGTTAACGTGAAGCGCAACTTCAAAATAACGTCAAATTCGCATCGCTTCGTGTAGACACGATAATTGGCGAGGTAGTTGCGCCTGAGAAGAAGCAGACTGCATTTCCCAATTTGTGTGTACTTTTCTCGCTAAATTCGTCAAATGAGCATGTAATAACGACTAAAATACAATATATTGGCTAAAGATCTTATATTTGTTGACACACTCACTCAGAATGTGTGTTTTTATGGAGTTGCGCTTGAGTTTCGCCTTCCAAACGCAAAAACGATTTTGACAGATAAACGATCAACTGACAGCACTGACAGCGCTCGCCCTTAACGAGTTGTGCTTCATGTAAACTTGCTTTTACACTGTTGTTTCGACCCTTTTTCGCTGCATTTGCACATTTACGAGCTTAATGTGTTCCTTAGCAGCACACAATTCCTGTAAAAAGCATTCTGGAATGTTGCTGACTGCCGAACAAATGTGTGAGGGTCTCTAGTGTTGATAATAGTAAATCAATTTTAGCGTGGCGTAATTTATGGACGCTGCCTTCGACTATTTTCATATTGATTTTATTACTACTACTATTACTCACTTGTTACTTACTTACTTGCTTGTTTACTACTTACTTGATTATTTGGCATGTTTGTTTTTGATAAAAAAACACAAGAAAAACAGTTTTAGGTGTACTCTTCTCGATGACATTCGTCTCTTTTGCAGGAATCGGTTCTTTTATTTGCTTTGTCAATTCTTTTACGACTCTTGCTAAAAGAGTCGACTCTTTTCGGTGATCTTCGGCCTTTCGATGTTTTTTTTTATGTTGACCCCATTTTTATACTCTGTGGGAGTCTCGAATATTTATGTTTTTTACGAAGTTGGTTAATAAAATCCAAATTCTAAATCTATTCTACAAGAAAAGTGTCCATCACTAGCTGAACTGAATTGTTTACATTTCGATTTTTCGATTACTTTTCGATCGATAACGGCATACGCGAGTGAAGAATTGAGATGTCAGCCAATATCCAAACTTATTTGATTTTTTATATTGTAAACCCCTGAGTGACCATCCCACTGTGCAGTGGCACATTCGTCCAACGGTCCTCCTGATTTTGACAGCTGTCAGTCGGTCCATTGCCACCGGTCGGTCTGGACATGGCTCAAAAAACACCATCTGCAAATCTTCCGCAATTCGAGTTAAAATTAGTGTCCGTCAATAAAACCCGTAAAACCCGTGAAATCCATAGAGTTTGCAATATTATATTTTATGTTTTACTCAAATCGATTGCATTAATAAAACATATGACGGATTAGGCTAGCGGCACAGCTCGTACGACGTTCCGTCGTACGACGTTTTTTTGTATGAGATTTGACAGATAGCGTCGGACGTCCGATTCTGTCGTCCGACGCTATCTGTCAAATCCCATACAAAAAACGTCGTACGACGTAACGTCGTAGGAGCTGTGCCTCCACTCTTAACCAATAAAAACTGAACCCATCGAGTATAAACTCGACTCGGCTACTAAACGTCACCAGTTCACTTACGGTTAGAAGCTGTCCAGACGCATCTGACAAATGCATCCTCGGGCTTCAGAAACAATATAAAAAATCCATAGAAACGTAATGAAAAATGTGTGCTAAAAGTATCAATTCCTGTTGTAGTGTAACCCACCACCACACGCTATGATTAGTCATGATTTAGCATCGAGGCACTCATAGTATTTTTATTGCACAGTCAATTTTCGTTCGCAAATTAAAAGCCTTTAAAGCGGCTGTAAATCGAGCGCACTAAGTCTTGTTGCTTGTTTACATACTCACTTAAGGCATCGGTCTCTGCTCCCCCCCCCCCCCCCCGGGCCGATGGTAATTACAACAATTACCATCTGAAACTTGTTATCGCCCTCTGATCTTCGAAGTTGCGTCGTGTCCTGCGCACGTTCAAATTGCGACGGATTATTCATTCATCCGCGTTTCGCCACTATTGCAACGGGCCGCTCCGTCGGCGATCAAAAGGGAGAGGGAAATCCCTCCATAAGGTGTATCGGTCGGCGTTTGGCCATACTACGCAGTATGCGAGGCCGTCCGAGATCATACTCACAGACCATCAGTAAATCCTTTGTGTGTTTTCGAGCGAGTTCTGCTGCTCGTCAAATCGAACTAAGCTCAATTTTCACCAGCTCTCCTTGCCCGGATTGATTTGAGGCAAAGAGGAGAACCGACGGGGAATGTGTGTGAGAAACCGATCCAAGATGAGACGATGAGTGAAATGTGAGGAGTGAGATCATGCTTCAGAGTACGCGCCCTCTGAGTACGCAGCAAACTAACCCCCTCGTGACCAATGCGACGTAACCTACTTTCAGCCGGCTGCGGCTTGAAGAAAACACGAAAACTCCTTTGTGGGATGTGGGTCGGTGAAGTGACCATTCCTTTCGCTTCCTTTCCGATGAGTGAGAAATAAGTTTATTTTAATCAGGATGTCCAAGGGACAAGAGACTCTTACGAAGGTTTTGCGCTATTTATTGTCCTACTATGTCATACAAAAAACTCGGCCCAATCGGCGCGTGATCTACAGACGCCACCTCAGCCGCCGTGCGTGAGGAACGCGACGCGTGCGTGCTTTTTTTGTTTTCGAATTATTTTTAGTTCATCGTTTTCCCGAAGCGCCAAATGGGCAGGGGCCTGTTGGGAAGGAACAAGGTAATATTTAACCTCTTGCACACGACGCCGTACAGGTGTATGTGTATGAGTGTGTGTGGGAATGTATAAATACTTTTTCCCAATAGATTCGCGTGTTTTTCACGTGGCGATGAGGAGGCGTCCATCGCACGAACGCACACACAGAAACTCTCATGCGGTGGAGCTGTTTTTCTTCTCAAAGTGTTGGGATTAAAAATTAAATTCCTAACGGTATGATCTGGCAGAACAGGGAGATTCCTTCAAGACACGACGTGTATGTGTTTTGATGCCGGCAACCGGCGTTGCAGTTGCACGAGATCGAGCCAATTGTCGTTACATTCTACGGGAGAGCTATTAATAATCGTTGTTTGGTTGCTACCATTACGTTGCCAAATTTTCTTTACCGCAGCTTAAATCTCGGTCGTTTGAGAAGAAAATATGTGAAGCGAGATTTGAGCTGCGCAACAGGTGAGCAATACTTCAGTTTTATCACAAAAAATATGAAGAAATAAATCATTGTAGAGTTCATATATGAATGATAAGGAAAACTACAAAAATAGATTTTTTTCAAAAAATAAAATAAAATCCCGAGAAAATCGCAGAACATTGATGTACCATTTGGGCAAATCAGCAAACTCGCACATTCCCGGGAACGAACGCTGCAAGGGATGTTCATCCGTAAAATGTTCTATAATGAATGAATGAATGAAAATGAACTCCGGAACGTACGTTCCTTGATCGTGCGAGTTTTCTGATTTGAGCAATTCATTTCTAAATGTAGAGAGAACTGGTAAACTTGTGTTCATCCTCAAAATGCTATAAAAATGAATGAAGTGAGCAAAAACTGAGTGAAATTGAGTGCAAACGAACTCCGCAACGTACGTTCCAGAATCGGGTTCGGGTTGTTTGGATTTGGACACATAATGGATAAAAAATAGTTTTAAAAAAGTCGTATGTTGAATCAATATCCCTATTGTGAGTCATAAAAATCGTGAATCTACAAAACAAGTTTCAAAAATCGAAAAAGGGTGAAAAAACACTTTTTCGCGCAAATTTTTCTAAATTATGAACCTTTTTTTACGATCGTAGAAACGGGTGTACATGCGTTTACTACTTGTTAAAATAAGCTCCCACTGTTCCGAGTGGTATACGATCGTAAAATAGTAGACGCTTTGCTATATCTTAGTCTTCAAAATTCTTCAAGAATACAAGCTTGCGATCCTGACTCCAGAATCGAAATATTCTTCGATTTACGATCAAAATTTCACCAGAATCGGAAGAAAGCGAGCAACATTCGAGAGTGGGAGCACACGTTTTCTCGTTTTCAAATAGGGACCCTCCGCTCGCCCTTGACCTCCTACGCAGCGCAAGGATTTCGTGAGAATTATAATTTAAAATCACTTCCTTCCGAATCGGGCGTATGCGTGTGTGTGTTTGTGTGCGGCAGGTTAATTAGACGTGAGAGCCAGTAATGGCGAAGGGGCGAACTGCGTCCACTGCGTAATCGGGCCCCTTATTCGTACGCCAGGCTGTCACTTATCTGCCGGCCCATCGATCACATTTCCATTCGCGCCGCCGCCGCCACGCGGGCCAAGTGCATAATCGTCGTGCGAGATCCGATCCGATCGCGGTGTGCGGCAGCTGATGTGCGCCACTTCGGACGGACTCCAAGGGGGTGGCGTTCGCTCGCTGCGCCGCCGCGTCCATTGCGTAGACAAATGAGTACAAATGATGGTGGAGCGCAAAATCGCGATTTCCATTCGCGGTGGGTTGGCCCAGTAGGGGGGGGGGGGCGCCCTTTTTTGGGCTGGGTTGGGTGGTGGTGGTGTTGGTGGTTGGAGTGCGCCAACGTTGCGGTTGCTTTTTGCGCTTTGTTCCCCGTGGCGTTGGAAGGATGCATTTTTGGAGCGGCTTGGACAGTAGCAGGAAGTGGACGAGTGCGCATGCTAAAAACAGATTGAGATTCTGATGATCGCGCTTAGGTGCATTGCGGCGACTGTCCGCTCCGTGTGCGATCAGCTGACAAAGTGTATTAATCGCCACGGAACATCCGGAGCCAGTCGCATCTGTTGACAGTGGAGAACGCAGATCGTCCATCTTCAATACCTTAAAAAAACCTGACTGTTTCAGTTACTTCATGTTTTTTTTTATTTTTTTTTTTTCAAACATCTTATCGCTATGTTTATGGTTGCCTCCTCTTACTTCGCCGTGTGTTGTGTTTGGTTTTGGAATGTGACGGTTTTACGACTCTGGCCCGTCGTATGTTTCTCTCTCTTTCTCTCAGATGGACAGAAATCACGTTTCTGGTTTGCAAAAATTTTATTTACTTCGTTGCGTGCGTTTCGCACATTTGTTCTTTACAGTTTGTGGAACGTTTTACGGCCGGAGCCTGTTCAATCTAACCCCCCTTTGCGCGCGTCTCGCTCGCCTCCCGGATCAATCTCGCCGGTGCGCCGGTACGAGCGCAGGAGGGCAAGGTAATAAAATTGATTTTTATTCAAATGCGAATATGGTAAGCCGCTGACTACGCACGCGCCCACGCGCCGTGCCTTGTCGAGTCGAGTCGGGAGAGTCGCACACACGCGCGGGGCACTGTGTTTTCGCGTGTTTCTTTGTGTTTAATCCGCCCCGGTGGCGGGCTTACGCGGTTTGCCCAGTGTCGCCGAACCTGACCTGACGGAAGGCCGCCGCCACGTCTTTCACGGGAAGGCGGGATTTATCGAGCCGAGGATTAAAGTCCCACCCCGGTTAGAGGGATGCTTTCGGAGGTTGGCAATCTGATCTCCGCCGCTATTATTGCGCCGCGTTGTCTCTGGACGAATTGGATTAGTTTGGTGCTAGTTTTCAAACAAAAAAAAAACTTGAAATGAGAACAGTTCTGAAGTTTTGTTTTTGTAAACAAAATTAAAATAATATTGTTGATGGTACATTGATTATGCAAAATGTTTCCGACTGTGTACGGATTTGGTTCGTAGCGATAGCAAGAAGATACGCGTGCTCTGTTGAGTTGTTAGAGTGCCAGGATTAGTGATGCATATCTGGCAGACTTCTGGGTTATTGCTTCGGAGTGATGAAAGTGGTATTTTTAACATATTCCGCTGCTATTCACAAGCGAAAATTCAAACGAAATTAGGAACTACCAACCGCATCTAGCAACAGGTTGAAAAAATAGTGAATGAAAATATATGAACTAGAGAACTAGGGAGCGTACTGACTGAGGAAGAGTAAGTGAATTAAACATTTGTAATGAAACGAACGAGTTAACTCCTCTTAAAGAATTTTAATGACTTTTTTGGGAGTCGTTATTTTCTAACTCACTCAGGAGTGAGTAAGTCATCGCCGCAGGCATCCGAATTCCAAGAGAGTGAGTTGGAGTCGTAAAGCGAGCGAGAGTTGCTAAATGAGTGGAATTGAGAGTGAGTCGCTATCTCACTCGTTCACAAACGAGTAACAAGTAGCCTTTGGGATCAGAAATTCGGCTCGTTCGTGAACGAGTTAGATTATAAGGACTTATAATGAAGTTGCTAAACGATTCAAATTAGTGTTGTGTCTTATGAATCTTTCGACGAGATTCAGATTCATGAATCTTTCATTTAGAATTCATTCAGATTCATTCATGAATCTTTGGAGATTCATGAATCTTATGAATCTCTAGAACATTCATGAATCTCGTGAATCTCTAAAGATTCATGAATCTCATGAATCTCTGGAGATTCATGAATCTCTAGTGATTCATGAATCCTATGAATCTCTAAAGATTCATGAATCTCATGAATCTCTAAAGATTCGTGAATGTATGGAGATTCATGGGATTCATGAATCCCTAGAAATTCATGAATCCCTAGAGATTTAAGAGATTCATGAATCTTTTAGAGATTCATGAATCTCAGAGATTCATGAATCTTTTGAAGATTCATGAATCTTTAGAGATTCATGAATCTTTGTTTCTAAGATTCAGATTCATTCATTTAGTTCAAAGATTCATTCAGATTCATGAATCTGAATCTCTGTTACCCAACACCAATTCGAATCTTAATGGGGAAGTAAGAGTGAGTTGGTTCCCTGAAAGGAGTTGTTATTCTCATCTCTAGGATGAACATTTCTTGCAGCGTACGTTCCCTGGAACGTTCGAGTTTGCAGATGTGCCCAAACGGCATGCTCAAGATGTTCACTATCAATTAAACTGAGTTATTTATTCACAACGGGGTAACAATGAACATATACACCGTACAGGTACACCGAGCTGGACGGGATTCACGTGAGTCAGATAATCAAAGATGCAGCGATACATTTAACCTGTGCCTGCTGCACTTTTCGTGCATTTGAGCGTTTTGAACTCGCTCCAAAAGCAAGCAACTTCTTATCGTGTTAATTGCTAGCTTAAAGGTCTACAAAAGCTTCAAATAAAGTGTTAGTTTTATTGATTTTCTCGATGTCTATTTTTAGGCAACGGAACAAGGGCTGTCAGAAATCCTCTTTTCAACTTGGAGTGAGAAGCGGCTTCATTTGAATATCGCTTTTTTAAGCGGCAGCTTACGCTTGTGTATTTTTTTGGGCATGCAAAATCACTCCATCCCAGTGCTCACCGTAGCTCTCTAGGCGTGTACGAGCGGCAGCAGCCCTCTCAAACCCCTTTTACGCGACCTTTTTGACGCATTTGCGTTTCCTTTTGAAATGCCTTCTTGTGCGGATTAGCGTTTCGGTAAATATCACTCCATCTCTCTGCGCCGTGTGCACATGCGCGCGTATCTGATGAAAGAACAGCTTCTCACAACGGTGGTGACTAATTTGGCCGCCGGTGGCCACGCAAATGTACCGAGCCCCTCTTTTGTCAGTGGCGTGCGATTGTGGTGTGTTTGATTTGCTGGTCTCGTTCTTTTGTTTGTTTGCCTGAAAGTTTGATGACCGATCTTGCGCGCACATAATACACACAAACACACGATCCCAAACCGGGTATAATGATCTTGAATCTTGAGTGAACAGCGAGACCTCCTACTACAAACTCCACCTTTTAAGAAAGGTAGGTGACCGTGACCATGAGCCATGAGTCATACAGGTCGTGGCAATTCAGCGTTCCGATGGTTTAAGTGGAGCCGGCCACCAACACCTCCTACTTGCATTTAATCTTTGCACAGATCTTCGAACTGCTCCGAGAAGAAGTGGCTGAGACTGTGAGACAACGGCCAGTAAAGTTCGTTCATTTGTATTAGCTTTTGAATTTATTGAACAAATCGCCACACTCGCATGTTCCAGGGCACGTACTTTGGGAGAATTGTTCATCCTTGAAACGTTCTACAAATGACCGAAAATGAGTTACGACGAACTCCGGAACGTACGTTCCAAGACCGAGGAAGTTTGCCAAGTTGAGCATATATTTATATTGCTACACATATGCAAGCAAATGCCATGTTTGTTACTGAAGCTGAATGCCAAACCTGATGAATTTGCAAGCACAGTGAGAGTATTTTGAATATGTATACTAGAACGGAGAAATTCCCGAATCCGTCAGATAAACAAGTCGGGACAATTCGTCCGCCCGCGGGCTAGTGTTTATGTTGTGTTCATTTTAATTGATTTCTACCATTTTTTAACATACCAGAACATGCTAGAGTTGCACACCTTCCCGCTAATGTTGTAGCGAAAGTCTGGATCCGTCCAACATTTCAAACTCGTACGCCCCCGAAACGGTTCATCTTTGTAATCATTTTGTGTTTGCCTTTCGACTCATGCTTTAAAAATGAATAAAAATGAACACAAAATGAACAACAATATTACGCATCTCTCAAGGCAAATGTCAACCTCCAAACGGTGTTGATACTATTATTCTGCTTGCGTGCCTAGCAGGTCTCCACACACATCAGCTTATATCCCCGTACCCAACCGGAGCAAACCCCTGTAGAGGATGTCAAACACCTCGCGTGTGACGTCACAAGGTTACACTGCCTTGAGAGAAGGTTACGTGATGATCGTGGCGCAGTATTCTCCTACCCGTCAGGGCCGCGGGAGGAGGTTAAAAAATTGGACAAGAACACTGCGCAGCGTATACAGCGAGAAATACATTCCACGCGGTGCGAGCAGATAGATCATCGTGTACTAATAAGGCATGTCGACGGTGTGTGCCGCTTTACGGTCGGAGTAGGCGAATCGGGAGACGGCAATACGCGCGCACTGTTTCGTGTGTCCCCGCCTAGAGGTTGGGTATTGTTTTTTTTCTCTCTTTCCTTTCTGCTAAGGGAGCTAAAATTTGGTCAGCCCCGGTAGTTTTCGTCAGCTGTTTGCGGACTCGGGTAGGGTGGGACGCTGTTGAATCACAGACCGCTCTAAAAGCGGAAGCCCCACTCGATGCCGTCCACTCCAAGGAAGTTCTCGGCAAAGGTGAACCAATATCTCATGCGCGCTGTCCGACAGTTGAAAAGTTGAAAAGATCTCATAACAGTGCGCGTTCGCTGCTGGTCGAGATCGTGGTAGATGATGATGATGATGATGTGATAATGATCGCCGGTGGCTCTCATTGGATTTCGGGTCGTTGGAGACCGAAGGCGGGCCGCTCATCGTTTATTACGCCATTATGCTCTGTGGCGATCGTGCCATTACACACCCACCTCGGACGTCGTTCGTGGGAGGTGGTCAACCATCGCCATCCCTCCCTCCTGCTAGGTGACGTAAGTAGCGTTTCAGCGTGTGGCTCCTTCAGCGTTCAAGTTGTTCTCGTTCCCCTCCCCAATGTGGTAACCCAAAGTCCTTTCGATAGTGATTTCAGCAGGAGCTGCTTCCTGATGCCCGTGCAATCGATATATGTAGCGCCACTTCGCGCTTGTGCAAGCGGCGAGGCATTAAGAACGAGTCCAATGACACACACACACTGGGGAGTGTTGAATGTTCGTTATGTCACCTGCCGCACGCGGCAACTCGAGAAGTTTCCGCGCGTTTTTCCGGCCACTGACATTTCCACATGGCCACGGCCGCCTCCTTCCCTCCGGAGCGGTGGTGGTTGACACAGTTCAATCTCGGCCGCGCCTTTGTCGTGTGCCCCGTTTTGCTCTGTTATTGTACTGAGTGTCGTGCTCATTTCCGCGAGTCAACCCGAAGAAGCCCTACGCGGTGCACGCGGTGTGGAGCACAAGTACACAGTGAGCAGAAGAATAGGTCATTACACTTTTGTGCACATCAACCGAGCAGATTCTTGGGCCCTGCTGGGAAGAGAAGGGAGTGAGTGCAAAGTCCTCCTCGGGATGCAGTTCTCTTCCCGGTTTCGGTTGCTACAGGTCTCGCTTCTAGCCGATAGTGCTCTGTCTGCGCGTGCGAGGGAAGGAGGAAATCCCTTTTTTTCTCGCTTGTGGTAGTGTTAAATCTACGCTACCAGCTTCCTTGATTTCGTTCTATTTTTGTGTTGCCAGCGGTGTTTGAAACTATCTCGATTGTGTCTATTGCTGTAATTTGTGCACGCTTTTTTGTGCAACATTCGGATGGGCCAACGCGTTCCCGAGTGGCAGGAGTTTGGTGGAGAGGTTAGCTTGTGCTGATGAAATTGTAATAAATGCTTTGTTATTTCGGTAGGTTTTGTAAGCTTCATTTGTTCATTCATAGTGGCACAATGGATTTAGTGTCGATAGGCCCAATTCGGTAAGCTCGGATGTTCTCGATATCTGCGAGATTTGTTCATCTGTAAAATGTGATTCTATTATTGTAGTTATTTTATGGAGACTACGATACGGGAACATGTCTTTCAGAGTTCATTTATACTCATTGTTCATTCAAGTTACTTATTTGTTTTGAAAATTCATTTTGCGGATGAACATCTCTCGCAGCTTACGTACGTTCTCGAGAATGCATTGCCTATTTGACCGATTATCTTTATCTTCCTTTTCACTAATTATTATATTTTTTAAACAAATTTCTAAACAAACTACTCGACCCAGAAACCACGTATGACCTGGGAACGTACGCTCGGATGTTCATTATCCCTCATTACCGACAGTTTGATAACGTTCTACTGAAAAACATGTACGTCGCGCAACGTTTTCCCAACAGTTGACGGATTTGGGCTTGTTTCTTCAAGACATCTATGGAATGATCGGCTAACTCGTACGTTCACGGGAACGTTCGCTGCGAGAGATTCCGTAAAATATTAAAAAGATGAATGAAATGAACGTCAACTGAGTGAAACTGAGTGAACATGAATTCCGGAACGTACGGTGCGAAATCGTCCGATTTGGTTTCTACACTCGGTGCTGAATGCTCTCAAATACGCGTTTATTTTATAATTCTCGATGGGATATTCACAAACAAAAGCCCAGTTTACACGATCGTTCATTCAAAACTCGAATCAAAAGACCACTCTATTGATTGCAATCGATTTAGAGAACACCTTCATATCGCTTACATTCCTTTTGATGACTCATGGACCATTTTGTGGGACACTTTTTTGTGTCACTGACGCCTCGGTTGTGTTTTTTTTGTGACCGGTATTCGCCCATCCCTGCAATGTCGTCTTCCATTCATTCCCCCTTTTGGGACTCATATTTCCCGGCAATACCACAGCTCACCGGCTTCGGTGGAGCGCAGATAAGAGTGTTTTCGAATTTGCGTATGATTTTTTGTTGTTGCGTTAACGCTCCGGTAATGGGGGCTTTCGCCGATGACGTCAATCCGTCTCGCTGGTCTCCCATTGTAAAAGGGACACGGAGCAGTAGCTCGGCACCTCCACTAGACGGCATCGATCGCGACCAGTGTTTGGCCCATTCTGAGTCGTTTATGTTCGTAGCGTGAGGAACGGAAGAGCAAATATGGGCCGCGGCTGATGTGTGTATTTCCGGTGGCGTGTGCGACAATGTGGTGCAAAAATTATCGCACACCTACACCGTGAGCAGCCGTGAGCAGAATTCTCCGCCCGACAAAGTAACGCCAAGGAATTCGCCAAAATCGCGGAAGGCGCCGTTCGGTTTCCTCATCAATATCATCGAATATAATATGTTGCAAATGTGTGCGCCGCGGCCCGGGCTGTTATTGCGGCTGCTCTCACGTAGCAAAAAACCGTGCACAATGTGTTGAAAATTTCCTTGTTGTGAGGCACGGCGCAGTGGCGCTAATTGTGAAGGTAAGCGAAAAATTACCACCCCAGTTAAGGAAGTCTCCATGAGCGGCCGGGCACGTACGCGGAGGTGTGTTCGAGCTGGTCGAGTTTTATCGCTGGTCACACTGTTCTGTAACGCAAATGATACTATTTTGGGGAGCTTTCTGTTTGGAAACGGGCCGATTGATACATTGCTCCTCGAAGAAAGTTTTTTCTTTTCTTAAATTTCAAGAGAAATTTGGAAGACATAAAACGATTCTGTCAGTGAAACTTTTCTCGGCAAATAATGTTCGTCTCAAAGTTTCAAAGTTGGCAGACCCGCGATTATGATCACGTGGTTTGTTTATCTGGATTTGGATATATTTCCTTGAAATGATTTGGATTGATGCTGTGTTGCCTCCGCATGAGGTAAAACAACAGCGGAGTGGAACTGGGATATCGATCTCCTATTCTACGGAAAGCTTTCCACGGCTTGGAGTCGGGTTTACAATATTTATTTATTTGGCCTTTTTTTAATAATGCTATCGTCTTGGAAAAGCTTCTGCTGGTATCGGATTCGGACGCAAATATTTCTTTTTTTTTTCGTTGACATTGGTGTGTGTGTTTCCTTCCTTTTATCTGCTGAGAAAATAAGAAATCGTTTGTCTGTTTTTTTTTTTTTAATAAATAATTGGCTTGTGCTTGGATGAGTGAACATTTGCGATTGTTTTGTAAACATTTTGTTATGTTTTTTTGTTTTTTTTTCAATTTCGTTCCCATTTCCCCTATGAAAAATCACAAAATTCTCTATTGTCTCTAACCTCCGTAAATTAAGAAAATCATATAGTATTTTGTATAAAATCTCACACACTTGGATGAAAAATATCGACCGGAAAATGGTATAGGACTATAGGTATAGGACGGGGAAATCCAGAAGGAAACCTCTCAATGTCGTAGGCGTCCTCTAAGCCACTTGGAAGCTACTTAAATACACCCACACACAGGTATAACATAAAAAACGTTTCAAATACGGCGGATTGTACAGCTTTGCATATTTTATGAATTTTCGCTTTGTCGGGTAGTCGTTTGTTTGCTGCCGGCAGTGGTTTTTCCTGCATGAGAAAAAGGGGCTGACGTAGCATGACTGTACGGGAACATCCAGATTTTACAAGCTAATATTTAAACATAGGGAAGGAAAATAACTAAAACATAATATGGGTTGGGGGGTTTTCATGTAATCGATATATTTCAAACTAGCTGTGAGGTTTTTTGATCAACTTCGTCGATGCCAGATGCCTACAACAAACTTAGCCGGACTTATTGCAACATTTCAGTAGGATGGTTTGTTCCCTATGTCTGGAAAAGTTTTTCGCGCGGGGTTTGAACCCAGGTCGGCTCAGTGCTGGCTCCAACGATTGTGCCTTTACGGATGACTCCATTAGAGCAATCAGAGGAGCTACGTCAAAATGGGTATTTTAATGTTCACGTAGCATGACCACGGTGGACAAGGATGACGATAATGATGATGAGTGTGATCATTTCGTAAACACTTACATAAATTCATACGGTCGTAAGATTATTTGTTCTTCGCAAATGATCTGCTTGGACAACCCATATGTTATGGATGGGGTGTAGCAAAAATAGAAAGAAAACATAACTGAAGTTTTAACACACACCGAATGACGGAAACAAAACCAGAGCGAAATAGCACGATATTTTACAAAACCATCCGCGTTTTCAAAACAAATCGCTTGGTCGAGCGTGGCCACCCCAACCCAAGTGAAATCGTTTGGCCATTATCGTCAGATCGCGAGATTGACACATCTGGCGTTTTGTGGCCCAGGCCCAGGCTGAAATGGCGCAGTGTTTTTCCTAACCTCCCCACCGTCCCGTACGGTTTTGTGTGAAACGGATGATTTTCTTTATTTTTCGATGGTTAGACGAGCGCTGATGTTTTAAATCGAACGGTGGAAAACCCCTTTCGCACGGTCACACACGGATTTTCCGACGGTACGCTTGTTTGTTGTTCATTAGAAGATGATATACATGTATGTTGCCGGTGGAGCAGAACGCGTTTGCGAGGGGAAGTTCCAAACCCGACTGCAAGTGTGTTTTGAAAGGGCGTGGGGGTGAATTCTGTTTCACGTTCGTTGATCCGGTGCCAAATGGTTTGGCCGTTTGTGAGGGAACGAGAAAGACAGAAAGGGCATTTTCTCGACCATTAAACTCCCGTCAAAACTCACGTAGCTTGGGGTGGGTGATGCATTTTTCCCCCCTATCCATCTTGGCCACAGCACACCGGGGGCAGTTTCGTTGTCACTGATGATCCGATTTTTCCGCTGAGTCGCCCATATTTGCTCACACAGCGTGCACAGGGCGTCGGAATGGAGCAACCGGGGACACCTGATCTGTAGATGGTCACTTGATGTTTGTTTTTGTTGAACACTGAACTGAACGAAACTGAACGGAAGCCAGCAGACGCTGTGTTGGTTTGAGTGAAACCAAACGGTGCTGGCCCATTGGCATTTTTTGGCAGGTTTTCAGCGCGCCTACATTATGGCAAAAGTTGTACAGAATGTACAATAGACGGTGGTCGGTTTTTTGACGGTTTAAGCATGAAAATGTGGCGTTTTCTTTTAATAAAGTGTTGATTTGTCATGCTGATTGCATACATTTGGGTTAATAAGAGTTTGCGCCCGAAGGTATACTATGTTCTACTACAGTAGAAACCTTTACGACTAGTTCAATATACTTTGACGGTAAACTATTTAACTTAAACTTATTGAAAACATATATAAAATGTCAAATCTATGGCCAGACATTGAAGAAATAGTTTATTTTCGGACTCAAGCTTGCAGGTTTTTAAGGCATTGAGTTTAGTTGAAAAAATACCTCTAGCTTGCATATCTTTCGGCTGATTTTTGCTGATTATCAAAATCATGTTTTTCCTTGATCATTGGGAATCAAGGGAACAGGACCAGCTATTCAATTTCTCAGGTAACACTTTACTTGTAGTTCATTTTGTTTCGTAAAGCGCTTTGCTGTGCAGATTGCATACCTTTCGGCGCATTCAGTAAGTTAGCGCCAAAATCCGTGGAATTTTGATTACAATGTGTTTTATTTAAATTTTACCATCACTTTATCGTGCATCTTATACACCAAAACTTGCTTTCTAAAAAATCTTAGTATCTTCACGTTATTGTTGAACATTCAGATCTCAGTTGAGTATTGTCCCACTTATCGTAACAGTTGAGTAACGTCCAAAAATATCGTAACGATCGATACAAGAACGTTTATCACATAACTTTCTCGCCCACTATACGGTACGCGCAGGTCTCTACTCCTGACATGTTGTCCTCGCCCATAAACTCCTATCGCAGCAAGCTCTCCAGTATCAGATAGCACAGCCGGCTGCTGAAAAGGTGACATCAACACAAACGTGAAGCAGGCGCAAACAAAACAAAAAAATCCCATCACACAAACATGTTCTATTACCGAATTCCGGGAATGGCATGGCACATTCGCACATGATTCTCGCGCCGAGCCGAGATTACCAGCAGTGGGTTCCGTTTGCTAGCGGAGAGGCCCGAGCAGCAGCTCCGTTCAGTGTGTTCTCGGTGCACTTGAAAGTTGTTTTCTACCGCGCAGATTGGCAGCGGTCTTTCAAAGAAACTGCTTTCTGCTTAAAATTCACTTTCAAGGCACGTTCGCGACATGACGCTTGGCGCGGGAGCGGCCGATGCTGTCGTGCTGGTCGGCTGCCTGCGGTGGCGAGCGCACGGCACCGGTCGCGTACTTCTCATAGCGCAGGAATGCACACCGTATGCACTTCGCGTCACGATGCGCTGAAAATAGATGCAATTAATTTCTGTTGAAGCTGTGTTTGTGTGTTTGTATGACACACGCTACACAAGATGATTATTAGGCGTGCTTAGAGACGGTCGGAGTGTTGTTGTGTATCGCACACGTATAGGTTTTGTTGCCGGAATAGCCACTAATGTCTGGTATTTAATACGTCTTTTCAACGCTCAGGCTAAGTTTGTTTAGTAAGGGTCTCTATTAGTAGAGTAGACACATATCCCAGCTGAAATGCTTTATTGAGATGGGACAAATAAGGAGTTAATATATGATAAATATGTGACAAACGCCAAAATCAACAAACGATCAACGATCTTGGAACGTACGTTCCGGAGCTCATTTTCACTCACTTTCACCCATTTGCACTCACTTTTTTAACATTATACGGATGAGATTGCTGATTTGCTTAGACACCGCTCTGGCACCTCTCGAACAAGGCATCAGTCACAAACAAACCAATACAATCATATGGGGGTGCTCGGTCAGACAGTCTCGAACAAACCAGACAAACACGGTCTCGAACAAACCGATTTGGTTTTGTCTGGCTTGTTCGATTCACACCCTGCTATGTGAACCTTGGCGATAAATCCGCCACAAAACGTAAAAAAAAACTGTTGTTTACAATAGTGCGACGGTTCTGCTTAATAATTATGTAGTTTAAATTACGTTAAATTGTGGAAATTTAACAAAAATATCGAAATAAAGCAGTGATTGTTACGATGCTACGAATGACATTTCGGCCAGACAGCAGACAATTGCCAGATCACCCTATCGAACTTGTCTTATTTGTTTGTTTTGTTCGAGAGGTGCCAGAGCGGTGCCTAACATAGCACAAATGACATGCTTATGTATTGAAATGTTAATTATGCTCCTAAAAGTATGCAATTTGCATTACAGCTAAGGATTTCAAATGGTTTACTTATGTGTTTTTCTTCTCACTCTAATGAATATTTTCCTCTTGGAAGAGTTCACATCAAAGCTTTTATACTTTCAACGGTGCATAGTAACAATCTGAGCAGAGAGGTGCAATCTAAAGATTTTGTCTTGTTTTTTTTTTGTGTTTATAAGCACCTTATGCAACAGCTGCGCAACATTAACATGCCGGTGTCCGTAATAAGTGGAGCCAGATAAGATTTGTGTTGTTATCAGCATGTTCCACTTTGTATTGAAGCATACGGTTAGATAAACAGCTGGAATGCTGGAAACGGCATGAGGCCTTTATTCTCTCGGCTTCCTTCAACCGGCGGTGGCCTTCACTGTGTGGCCGCCGGCGAAACAAACGTACACAGCAACACCACCCCGCAGTCGAGCAGTCTCGCTGCATCGGGCTGTACCCACGGTGCGCAGTATTCAATGCAATTTTAATTAACCTCAGAAACTATTCGAAACATTTGCCATTTACCGCCTGCCCTGCTTGAAGCCGAGTAGTCGGTCGGCTTAAACGTACACCGCCGCCGCACCACGTGGAGGGCTCGGTGTTGTTACAGCGACTGCGGAGCATATTTGTTCAATTAGTGTTTTTAAAACGGATCAAATAGCTTTCCCTTTTCCAGCGACAGCGTGGTGCGGTGTGATGTTATTTTCGGTATTTCGTTAAATAGATCAATTGTGTTGATAACTTTGGAATGTGACGTTTTTTTTCTTATTTATTTCCTTCCTGCGTTGATTGATCTGTTTTTTTTTCGCTTTATTTTTCGTTGCACCACTTTTTTACTCAATAATTCATTTTTTTTCATTAAAACTAATTATAAAATTCAATTTAATCGAGTTTTGTGGTAGCTTAAGATATCCTAGACTTTTTTAAACATAATTTTTCACTTTTTAATATTTCTATCAGCCGCACGCACGTAAATCGGTGAAATGGATAATGAACACATCGAAGGTGTACGTTCTAGAAGAATCGTTGGCGGTCCATATAATCGTTATTTGTCTAAATCGGTAAACTCGCACGACCTTGGAACGTACGGAATGTACGGAGCTCATTTTGACTCATTTTTAGTACATTCTTGCAGCGTACGTTTCATGGAACGTTCAAGTTTGCCGATTAGCCTAATAATCGGCTAAACGATCTAAGACTGAACACCTTGATGTTCCTTTAATGTTAATTTTAAGTCTGTTTTCGAATCTAACAGAGCGTTTTTATGATAAACATGCAGCAAATCGGTCGAGAGATGTTCATCCGGAAAATGTTCCAAAAATGAACTCCTGAGTGTAAATGAACTCCGGAACGTACGTTCCAAGATCGTGCGAGTTGGTCGATTTATCGCAAAGCCGACAGAAACGTATAAAAAAACGCCAAAAGTAATGGTCTTCGAAAGTACATTAAAATACATTAGAGTACTAAATCACAAAATGAACCACCCACCACTTCAATCGACATAACAAATTATTACAAAAAACTAACTATAAAATTCACTCCAAAAGTAAAATTATAACAAAAAAAATTCAAAATTATCTTCAAAATAAATTAGTGCTTTTTTAGTTACAAAGTTACTGTGAACAGTAAATTTGCTGGCACGTTCGAAGACTTTCGCTTTTACCATTAATTTTATGTATTCCTGCTCGCCAAGCAGTCAAATTTCAGTGACGCATTGTCGGTCAACAGGTCGGATGTTATTTTTGTTGTTGTGAGTGTTTAACTCTGCTTTCGCTGCTAGCGTTGTGTATACCGTCATTTAAAATTATGTTTAACAAGCATAGCCATTATTTCCCCCCCCTCTCTCTCTCTCTCTCTCTCTCTCTCTCTCTCTCTCTCTCTCTT
>KB673534.1:6060583-6099375 GCA_000349145.1 Anopheles dirus
ATCTCTCTCTCTCTCTCTCTCTCTCTCTCTCTCTCTTTCTCTATATATATGTCTTTGCTACGGCAACGCGTGCTGTTTACTTTGTTTTGTTTTCGGACATTTTTTCTTGCTTGTTTTTCTGGTGCCCTTTGCAAAACGAGAAAAAACGAAAAAAGCTCGCAAATTTTCCTTTACGCATTACGCAAAACACGCAAGCGGTGATGAGGGCGCGCGTGCCGCGCATGATGCCGTAATGAGGCAACACACGAGTATTTTGGGTAATAACAATAATTGGGCAGATCGCGGACGCTTAATCGAACCGAAACAAACACACCCCACACCGGTACCGAAGCTTGATTTGTGCGCCGAAGGAATGAATAATCATGAAAAATTAGCGCCTTCTACTTCACCACTCCATAGCCATAGCGGCGTGTGTGTGTGTGTGTGAGCAAACCGAAGAAGCGTAACAAATGGGGGAGAAAAAAAAAATCGACCGCGAATTAAATTACCGTAGCAAAAAATAGTACCGATTTTGGTGCTTTAAATTTCGCAAGCCACAAACATACGAGAAGAGGCGAAGTGAGAAGCTCATTCAGCTCACGACCGCGAGCGACGCTGCCAGTGGCGGCCCGGGCGAGGAAGCGTAATTATCGCGTATCATTTTTACACACCCCATCGTATCGTCGTTTTTTATGAAGGTCGGGCCCTGAGTCGAGTGTTGGCATTTGCGGTAAATGTTTGTTGCGTTTTTTCTCTTTCGAAGCGTTTGTTTATGGCGTGTGGGTGGGTGGAGAGGAATGAGCTACAATTATGTCGGTGAAAAGATTATTGGCAGTGAGAGCAGAGGTGAGATAAACACTGTGAGAGTGAATATCTGTGAATGCCACAGTGAGACAGCTTTGTTTTGTTGAAGATGATGCGTCAGGAGTGGAATTTTTGAATCATTACATTACTTTGGAAATTAATTTTATCAACATTGAAACATCGTTTGCCTTTGAGATCTTCAAGATCTTGGCATTCTTTATAGTAGTTCAAAAAACTCAAAGAATTGCTAATTATTTATCATCATCGCAACACAGCAGCTCACGATTTTCAACCTATCACCATTCGTGTGCTCCTTTTCCACTTGGTACTTATGGCCACTTAGCTAGGAACGCACGATGGCAGCCGCCGTTCCAAGAAAGTGAAGATGAGACGAAACCCGGGGCATCAGCTGCCGGTAATGGCACTCGACAGCGAGAGCCAAGACGAGCTTCGCGCTGAACACGGTTGTGTTGTCTTGGAAAATGTTGGTCAGTATGTTACGATGACTACACGATGATGGAGTAGGTGATGTAAAGCTGTGTATGCACCGGCATCGTATGTTAGGCTAGGAATGTTGAGCAACCAACTGATCCACCAGGCCTGTAGGTCCTCAGCAATAAGATGCCGCGTGAGCTGTCGAAAAAAACGATCACCTCACGCCATAACGCGGACATTCTAGATAATGGGCGTTGGCAGAATGTAATCGAAAAATCGTTTATATGGCACTATGAACCTGGTGCCCTAAAACGTAATAGACATGTGAGAAATACATAAACTCCTCCCAGAGCGAGAGCTATCGGAGATTAGGCTTGATTAGGGCAAGGTGTCATTCTTCGATGATCTTTCGATCGATCTTCAACCTATTACTTAATACTCGCAACAGAATTAGTGTAACACAATCGCAGAGTTCTTGAACCACACAGGACGACTTGGGGAGGCTAGATGTACAAAAAACAAGTTTAGGTTAGGTGGATCTATCTGTAGGAGACTTTTTATTTTTGAGCCCCAAACATATGTTGGAAATGTAGGGACATATTATTTGGAGATGGAGATGTAAACTAATGAACATTGTCAAATTACTCCAATTATTTTTCCGTACCGACAAATTTTGTTGGAATCTTGTAAAAATGCGTAGTTTGCGTATGGCCTAGTATGAATACAGTGCTACACACTACGAAAAGTAGTTTGGATTATATATGGGTAAATCGGCAAACTCGAACGTTCCAAGTAACTTTTAGCTGTGAGAGATGCTCATCCGTGAAGATCTTGCAGTTTTGACGTTGAGAGTAAAATATCTCTCAAACACATTATTTTTTCACATTTACAGTGCAGCACAACAACACCATCTCTCGCAGCATCGTCAAAGAAGGTGCGATTGAGGTGACACATTTTTCAGTACGACATGATTCCATAATGCAACACGTGCACAACTGGGCCCGCGTGGTACACTTAATTAGTTCCTTGCACCCCTCGAATGGTGCGATAACATGGAAAGGGTGCTGCACCTATCAGCGCGCCAGCCATCGACGGCCTCTGACGGCTTACAACTAGCGTGGCGCGTGTGTCTTCTCCCTCTAGATGGGCAACCAATTTGTTCGCGGTGATCTCCGCCGAGAAGGAGAGCCCTTCGAGCGGACAATTTATGATGGACAGGCCGGGCGCACTGTGCGCATAAATTGCGCATAATTTCCTTGACATCAGCCCATGTGCGTGAGCGCTCCAACCGGGGTAATGTGAGCGGACGTGGACAAAAAATGCGTCCATTTTTTTTCTCTTGAAACTCGAAGCGCAGGATGTTTCTTTCGTTACCTTTTCGAGCGCAGGTGTTCGGTGTCGTGTGAGACTGATTCAGATTCATGAATCGGAATGAATATTTCAATTGAATGAACGGAAAAATGCGTCTTTGAAGATGATTTTTTTAAAGATTCGTGAATCATTGGTTCTTAAATACATTAATTTGCAAGATTTTAATTTAAGGATTTTTTTTGCAAATTTTTAGAATTATCGAAGATTCATGCATCGTGTGTACGACTCTTGAATCATCTTACATGTATGCGTCTATGGCAATTCCCAACATCCTCCGCCAGATGGATACTCAACCAAGGTTTCAAGGTACAATTCAACCAAGGTTGTAAGGTTCAGATGAGTTTTCAAAGATTCATGAACTGTTGGGGAATCTTTGTCCATGAACCTTTTTAAATTCATGAATCCTCAAAGGCTGGAAAGAATCCTCAATCATTCATTATTTTGAAAAATGAATCTACATTAGTTCATTGAGATCTGAAAATTCGAAAAAAAAATCGCTGAAAATTCATATGAAATAGTATTATCAAACTATTTGCGAAATACAACTTTAGTGCTGAGTAACACATCTTGACGCCCCGTGCAGGTCAGTCTTGAGCGATACTTCCGTGAGTTGTTTCGTACATTCCAATATAAAATGATCTCAAATCGATTGAACGATTTGCAAGGGAAAGCCGGAGCTAAATTCCACGCTGCCAATCAACCGTTCGGTGTGTGGTGTCTCCACAGCATTCCAAGTTCCACATCAGTTGCTTTTCGATCCAATTGGATGTCATTGCACGGGCGAGCGCGCGAACCACCATCGCGCGAGATAGAGGAAATACAAACCAAACAAAAAATTGTCGCAAGCTATCTCGGAGGTTCCTGTTAAGTTTTTGGCGTACCTGACGGTGTCGCGTGGGAACCGCAGTTCGCTCCAAGCGCCATAACGTCAGCCAAGGGGTGCGATCGCAAACACGCACTCAAACACACACTCACACGACACCTTTTGCGTAAGTTTACGACGATTGGTGGTGGCGTCATTAACGCCGTGCTGTGCGCAGTGGCGCCTCCATTCCTTCCGGAGGTGGCGGCGAACCACATTTGGAGAAGACATCGGATGGGATGCTTGTCTCTCCGGTGTGTCCGGTGGACATGACTTTTCGCGGGTTATCGCGTTGCGCTCCGCTAGGTCTTTATTTCCCTTTCGAGTGGACGCTGGGTTCCGCGCGTGTGCCTGTGTACTGTAGGTAATTTGTTGTATTTTTAATGTGACACTGACACCGTCGGTGTTTAGGCTGTCTGCGGCTGGTTTCGGTGCCTACCGTGTTCGCACACTTCGCACTAGTGCCAGTCAATCAGTGCCCATTTAGTCGGCACGATCATTCTCGTGATGAGCAGCAGCAGTTGCCCGGAGACACAGGCTGACGAATGTGCCTTACCTGGCTGTTCGTTTCCAACTTTTGCGTACGGCGCACTTGTTACGGTGAAGGTTAGCTCACCCAGCCCAAGGTGGTGGGGTGACCTGTTGTGTTTGGTGTGTTAGCGATTTGCTTATGTGGGTATGAACAGACCAGACGCGCGACTTCCAAATTCTGACTTCCAACACAAATGATCGATTGCAAATGTTAAATGAGTATGTAGGGACGTATGCATGGACTGTACATGATGTTCAATACTGGTAGATACAAAAATTATACCTTGAAGAGGTGTTATATCCTTTGAGAATCGTTTAAAAAAATTAGTTTCTCTTCTTCACCCAATACTTTAGCTTCAGAAATCTGTTTCTTGCAAAGATATTGCAAATTTAAGCAGCGCCATCTATGGACAGGCAACTTAACTATAACAAAATATGACAATTTTTAACGAATTAAACACTTTTTATGGGATTTTTTTTAATCATTGTTTGGTTTTGTTTAATTTATTCAGTTATGTGGCTTACAGGAAGTAAATTACTGCTTTTCACAGTTTATTACAGCCAAATTTACTGCTTTTCATAATTTATTGTGCTCTAGTTTTCAATGCTTTAAATTTCATTTACTTTTTATAATCTAACTGTTTCGTTTCTATTTTTTATGTTTTAATATATTTAATTTTCCTATCACTATTTCATGCTTATAAGATACCAGTTTCAAATTTCTTGAATAGTTTATAAAGTGTTGTGTCTCTTAAAAGTAAAAGTACAGTTCATTGTGTACCTAGCACACTCAAAATGTCCTGATGGTTCGCATGAACTATTTATGTCTCTCTTAAGCTCATTTTATTAAAATGCAAACAATAATTTAGCGATTAAGAATAGCTTTAAATCAATCAAATTACCATAAAAATGGGTTTTTATCTTCGTCCTCCAAAACTACGTCCTCTGTATTGAGTATCTGTGTGCATCCTGTAGATCTCATCCTATCTCGGTGAAGTATCGATTTTGGTTGTTTTTTTGCCGGGTTGGCTAGCCGGAATACAGCAGTGCAGAATGCCGTTGGGATGGTAGGGATGAGATCATTCAACCTCACCGGGCGCACGGATACGCTGCTCCCGTGTAGAAGTGCCCACGGGAAGAGAGATACCCCCAGTGCGCGTGTGTGAGGGCTCGGGTGAGGGACGGTTGGGTTTGGCGTCAGCTCGTCAGAATGATGCTTCTATTAGCGCCAGACGGTTGGTCTAGACTTCTCCGCAACAACGGTTCCACTGTCGCACGGTCGGTGCTCTTTTTGCACAACTCCTGCTCCGCACGCCATGCCGTACCGGCTTTCCACGTTGCAGCATGAGAGTGGATGAGCTCCCCAGTTTATTTACCATCAAAAGAGATAACATTTTAGTTCGAACTGCGCCGAAAACGTGTTTTATAAAGTGCTAAACATTATTTTTAAATGTTCATTATTACCATGAAAATACTTGTAAAAATCCCAAATGGTATAAAACGTTTTTTTCTGCATTCTACTACTGCTCTGTGTAGCTCAAACATGTACATATTTACACTGATTGATGCAACTGTCGTGAAGGCACCACTTCGCAGTGAGTCCCCTCTAAAAAAAGGTCGTTCAACGTTGGTTCGTTTTTTTTTTCTCTCTAGCTTACACATTTCGTTTTCGGGGTCGCATGCTAATGAAAACATCAATACAGCTTATGGCCCTCGTTGGCCGGAGGAGCTTGCCTAACCATAATTCACACGCACCGCAACACCCGCCGCTTACACAGCAGCGCGCACTGTTCCGACAAACGGTGTAAGGCATATTGCGCACTCTTACAGCAAACAACACTCAACCCCTGATGAATATTTAATCAAAAATACTACCGCGAGGAGGGAAAGAGCCGGTGAGAGCCTTTTTGGAACTGTCGCCAAATCCGGAAGCTCTATTTGTAACGTACCTTCCCTGTTCGGCATTACGGTTCGTTGATTGTTGAGCTGGTTTAGCATGGGGGAATGAGAGTGATGTGTCCACCAAAGCCACGTCTTCCACTCACTCTTTAGTCACAATACTCGACCTAGAATGATCATAAATCGATCATGTACAAGGAAACAAATTAAGACGTAAAGATAAGGAAACAGCTTTACGTCAAAAGGTAGACTAGGTCGTTAGAGGTATATGAAAGTCCAGGATCTGGTGAAAGTAGACGTGAAATTTTCGTTTTCGGATTTAAAACAGATTTCAAAATAATTGTCAAAACAAAAACAAAACTTCATACATCAACAGGATGAAATTTTCCAAATCTTAACGTACAAATTTCATCCCATAGTTTACTTGAAACACATTTTATCTTGTTTTCCTAATAATTTCACATTGCGAATGAGTTTTGTGCGGGGAAATACGAGAGAATGCGTTTCAAGTGTTTTTTTTTCACAAACTTTGGGTGCAAATAATTTTTTAACTACATGTTTCATGTTTTGGGATACTCGATATTTCGGCCGGATGGAAGTGAAATTTTAATATTTCGTTAAATAAATTGAAATTATGATCTAAATGCAAACGTATTAAATGTTAAATATTACAATACTTACAACAATTTTACAGTTAAATTGCCTGGTCAGGTGGGAAAATTTGCTATGTATGAAAATTTTCATGATATTTTAACACATTAAAAAATGGCTTTTGGTGTACAATATGCCATATTTGAATGGAGGTTTCTTCAAAATATCATTGAAAACTAAAATTTCACGCCGATTTTCACTTTCAAAAGACCATCAAATTGAAGATATAGAGAAATTCGTTACGAAAAGAAAACTCTTAAAAATAGGCGTCTTACTCACACGAGAACGCAACACCAATATATTCATGTTTCCGGTGTGGAAAATTGGCAAACCGTTTTCCCACCGGTTTCGGTTGCTGCAGCAGCCTGGGAGGGGACGAAAGTTTTCCACACGCACATTTCTATTACTCTCTGACGATAATGCAGCTCTTTGTGGAGGGTTGCAGAATAAATGGCACCCCTCTCGGTTGCACCGCGTAAGCGCAGTGGAAAGTGTCATATATTCTGTTTGCACTTTTTACGACCGCGACGGTGAGTCATTCCAATCGGGTTTGATTATGTTTACGTCCCGTGCACACCCCACCCGCCCGTGCTTCGGTCGTCGCTCTGAGGGTCAAGGCGGCCATTAAGCCGACCGTTACAGAGGCGCAGGGCCGTCGTTTGTTTTTGCTGTTCGTGGGCCGATTTTATTGCCCAAAACTGTAACGAACCGCATCCAGCAGTGCTTGCTGCGTGCAGAATGTGCAAACACACGCGCCTGTGCCGTAAACGTACAGAGTGCACGTGTGAGTTACTTCAGAATACGACTGTTCTTTTCTTTCTATTGATAATTGATGTCCTAAAGATTTTAATGTTAGTTCAACACATATCTTTTAACACATAAGATCAACTACTAGTTGCACTACGTCACTGAGTAAAGTTGGTTGACTGTTCTTCTTTCTTTCGCTGATCTGTCTACTGATCTGACACAGCGCACTTGCACATTCGGCCGGAAATCGCATGAACAATTTGTCCGGTCATTAATTTCCGATGGATAGGGGTTTCCATCACTTCGTAGTGCCTGTGTTACGCCTAAATCTAACCAACTGTGAACGTCTGGCACGTGAGAGCTGGAAAGTAATAGCGCCCAGAAACTGCGCGTCCTTAAAATCTACAGAGAAGAGTTAATTGAATAATCATTTCTGACTGTACTCTTCAAGGCGCTGGCCTGACGTTGATTGTTCTATACAGTTTTTTATGTAATTGCAATTGAATGTGCTGCGTGTTGTATTATGCAGTGCTTTTTTATTTATACCTATCGTAATTCGCTTTACACAACAATGAAGGGTCTCTTCAATTATCTCGCCAGAACCATAGAAACGTCTATAATGAGAATTGTTCTTTTGATATAACGTTTGCATAAAAAAGCGACTTTTTTCAAACGGATAGTAAAAATGAACGGTCAAAGATACTTTATCAAACCAAATTACATTTGTTTCTATATTATGTTTATTATTGTACAAAAATATGTCTACTCCGTTCCGGGCCACCTGGCGGCACTTGGCCGGGACTTTGGCCATAGGTGTCGAAAAAAAAATGTTGACATTATTTTCAGTTTCTAGGTCGCCATTTTCATCAATTCATCCCCGGTTTTGGCCACGAAATTATTTGAATATATTTTGAGTCGCAAGAACACCTTCCTCGGGAACTTCGAATGGCCAGTACCAGGCTTCCTTTCGATGGACTTTCCCTCTTCCAGAAGTGCCAGAATCTTATAAAAAATTGCCCAATAGTATCCGACCAATACAAAGTGTGTCACAATGGCACGAACTTTGTTAGGCTCGGATTGAGCAGGCGGTTTTAACAAATCATAGAATGGAGTTCTTTCAATTTATTGACCACAGCTAATGTAAATGAAGTGATAGAGCCGCCAATTTTTGACAGTGTGTTGTCAACAAGCATACATTGACCACTGATTGGATGACCGACCACTGGGTGCCAGAATAATCTCATGAAAAATCAAAGCATTTTGTCGCTTTTTTTATGTAAACGTTAGAACGTGGGTGTTAGTTTGAAAGCTGAAGATCGAAGAAATTTCACAATGTTTAGTGTGCAAATCTCGCATAGGTATAGCTTTTTTGGTTATGTGACTTGTCAAGAGACGCCAGACAAACAAGGTCGCATTAATACGTTTCGAGAGGTCCACATTATTGACAGCGTGTGTTGTCTATTAATTCTGTTCCATTGAAGTATTCATTGAGACATTTATTTATTCAAATTTCTGCTTAATTAGAGATTAACCCCAATTAAATACACTTTTCCAAGCGTTCATGACACGTCGGTCGGCTATGACCATTTGATATCCACTTCCTGACAACGCACGGAAATGTGAAATACAGGATTATTTTATTTCTGGACGAATTGCTCATTAGAGCCCAAACTTCGCCTAACGTTTGCCTCTGTCTGCATCGCCCTACTGCTAGAAGCGTTGCAAGGAGGATAGATTTAAAAAAGGAAGCGAATATCAGTTCACCGTCGGGGAGAGAGGTCAAGCTGCGAAAGCCGTGGAAAAGAATGGTCTGACCTAACCGGGGTTGACCGAGCCTGCGGCAGTTTAATGAATAATAAACAACGTTTTGCAAACGTGGACACTGACCAAGCCTCCGAGCTCTCTTCCATCATCCCTATCCAACCGCACGACTTCCGCGGAACATGGAAAGGATCAAGTGCCACTTTCTCTCTCTCTCTCTCTCTCTCTCTCTCTCTCTCTCTCTCTCTCTTTATTTGTTGTTTGTCAACCCGACCTCGTTCTTCCTAGCGGGCAGGCAAGTTTCGTAGCCACTGCTTGCCTCGCGAATGGCGGTTTGCATGGACAGAGCAGCGGTCATTAGCTGTCAACCATAAATGGCGGTTCTTAGACGGGTCCTGTGCTGGTCCTGCAGAATATTTATTTTTTTTATGCAGGAAGATGACTTTGTATTATTAAATCAGGGGTTTCAAAGCAACTGATAGAAATCTCACCTTTATCAGCGTTGGGATCAGTTCAGATCCACTTTTGATCCATCCAGCTGCGGATCCAGCTGCGATGGCATCCCTGATATGAACACAGAACATGTACAAGAGACGTTAAAAAAAAAATCAAATTAGAGGAAAAAACACGGATTCTACCCTAGATCGCTAGAATCCCGCTCATCAAACCATTTCCAGATAATACGTTAATCTAATTTGAAACATACGTTCCAGCGTATGCAACTATTCTGCAAGCGTAATTGAACTGTTTTTTTTGTTAAGACTCGCCCTTAATACGTTAATGTACGCCCGTCGTTGCTTTCCATTTGAATTTTCATTCTCGCGAAAAATTCTCGCCGGGCAAACAACAAAAAAAGCCGGTGTTAACTCGAATTTGATTAAAGCAAACCAGCGAATGGATACGGAAATCGTTTTCACCGTGAACGCTTTATCATCTGTTTTTTTTCTCGCTCGCCTGCCGTGACACCCACGTACACTAATTGCGGGAGGAATTGGATGGAAAAACGAGACTCGCCCGGATGAATAAAGATGAAAATGGAAGCAGCACTGTATGCGAGAGAGGTGGAGATGATGAAACACACGAAACCTATCGTGTGGCCAACCTTTTTCTACTCCTCCTCCAGAGCAAACACTACATAACTGCATACTAATGTGGATGGCTGCCTGCTGGCGGTGGTCGCCAGAAGGCAGCAGCATAATGGCGGCGGCAACAACAGCGCGCAGCGAGTAGAATTTTTCGCTCCAATAAATTTTCTTTTGATATGGAGCAGCAGTCCGCAACCAGCGTCGCGTGCTGCAGCTGTGTGCCCTGCTGCCTGTTTCGCTGGCACTGGTGTGCCTTTCC
Source organism: Anopheles dirus (assembly GCA_000349145.1). Classification (NCBI taxonomy): domain Eukaryota; kingdom Metazoa; phylum Arthropoda; class Insecta; order Diptera; family Culicidae; genus Anopheles; species Anopheles dirus. The sequence goes on from KB673534.1 coordinate 6,070,968, forward strand.
GAAATATGACGAAAGACACTTCCGCTGTCGATGTTCGCATTTGCACTGGGTGGAGTGCGATTTGCTAAATCAACTCGCTGTAACTGTCAGCGCTCCGAAGACATGCCGAGAGAACGCACCGTGCATGTCCTTTGTTTCCAGACATTCCAGGGAAGGGCCTCCAAATGATATGCGAATTGGTGCACTATGGTGCTTGGATGCACGAAGAGGGAGCACCGCAGACGACCGGGACGACCAAACTGCAGCACGCCAAGGGATGTATGTCAGGTCCGCACACGATTGTTTCGGTACGGTGGGTCGCGGTTGCATGTTGTGCCATTTTCGCCACGGACGGCAGCTGCTGCATCTTCGTGTCTGACGCGGAACAATTATATCTTCTGCACGATGATAATGATCGAGCCGTTGATGCGGATTGTTCTGTAACAGTGTACGGCAAGTTGCAAGGTTTTGTAGCGGATGTATGTCACTTGACATAGGTTTCCTGCTTGCTAAGGATGTGTTATACTTTTAAGTGCTGGGTTTTGGAATTGAACCCACCCGGATTCGAGTTCTGCACCGATTCCGACGCCGAGTTTGATTCCAAATTCAAACCCGTTTCCTATTCCTGAACCAGTTCTGATTCCGATGTTGCTATCGATTCCAAGACCGATTGCGACTCCAATTTCGGATCCGATTTCGAATCTACGCTCTGGAAACGATACCGGAAAATTCGAAGCTGCCTTTCGCTCAGAACATGCTGATTTTGTAAATTTACCAATATTCTATAAAAAAAAAGAAATCAACACAATTATTCTTCTAATTGAATGTTGTTGTAACTGCCCGAAGGCCATTAGGTTTGTACCGATCTATTACCACCATTACCCGTGAGTCACTCTTGTGCAAAGGGAGTTCTGTTAGGACAAGGTTTCTGGTTCTGTCTTGTGACGTCGGATTTCAAAATGATTACTGTTATTTTTCAGAATATGTTATCATAATAAATCTTTCTACAACGGCTTTCCGAACCTAGAGATATATTGACAAAAAAATAAGCCAACACAATACGATGGAATCTGGAGATATACAGATGTACAGGATGTACAACAAGCTAAAAACGGAAGGGCAGTTTGCTTAGTTTAACTTGGTTTTAAGCTTATATTGTAGTCAGTTTATTAGATTTAATGGAAAAATGAAATATCCTTCATCTTCATATCTTTGTATATGGTCACTAATGTTGATTTTTCTTCTATTTCATTACAGACAACTGTCCCTACCTCTCTCCGTACCTTACCGTGGACGGTCAAATGGTGCATCAGTGCGGCTGTGGTAATCCACCGTCACGGTGGTGGCGGTTGTCCTAATGTCCTTTCCGAGGGCTATCGCCACCGCCATTCGGTTCCGACCACCGAAGGAGGAGGAGCCGGAAGCGATCTACTTTCGGTCGCAAGAGTTACCAGCAGCACAGGGGTTAGGGCGGGCGCTACCTCTACACGAACGAAGCTAGGGAACGTTTACTGCAACGCGCAGTCGAGAACGCGAGAGAAAGAGAGTGAGAGAACACCAGAATTTCGTCGCCCTTGGGCACCGGTTCCGATAGTAGTAGTAAAATTGAATTGCACCTTCGTAAACCACCAATAGGATTATAGCCTCTGGTTGGTCTGGTACAAGGCAGACGCGGTGTGTCTCAGAGCGGCCGCGAATGAAAGATTACTAGTGCCGTGGCGTATTAGATAGGAACTAAGAAATCTATCGTTGAGTAAGTTAGCAAGCCTAGTTTTGGTGTCCCGTGATTTGCGCTCGTCTGTGGACGACTCGATTGTGGTGGTTGCGAGGTAGTTACGTCAACCTTGCCTTCTACGATGGCTTCCGAGCAGAAGGATGTCCTCGCTGGATTGAACCTGTCGAAGCTGTCAGGTAAGCAGCAACGGAAGTTTATCTTCTTTTCTCCTGCGTTTTAACGACCATTCCACCCTACGACCAGTGCAATCTCCTGCGGCGCGGTTGAAAGACCTGGAGAACCTCATCCTGGACCAGGTCGCCAGCGGCGGCGGTACGAACAACAACTACAGCAGCAATGGCAGCAACGGGACTACCACAACCAACACCGGCAGTAGCCCCCTGTTCAGCATACTCAGTGGGGCCGTCGCCGCTGCCGGTCTGTCGGCGGAGAAGTTCCTGTCCGTCGAGACGATGGTCGACTGTCTGCTGGTGCTGTACGACGAATGCTGCAATTCGTCGCTCCGCCGCGAGAAGACCGTGTCGGACTTTATCGAGCTGATGAAGTCGGTCGTGCAGAGCATCAAGCAGCTGCGGCTGTCCCGGGACGACTTCGAGGTGCTGAAGGTGATCGGGCGCGGCGCGTTCGGGGAGGTGTGCGTCGTGCGGATGCATCACACTAGTCAGATCTACGCGATGAAGATATTGAACAAATGGGAAATGCTGAAGGTACCGGATGGTGTTGTAGTGCTCCGGCAGGCGACCAGTTGATTAATGTTTACTTTTGTGCGTTGCAGCGGGCCGAAACTGCTTGCTTCCGTGAGGAGCGCGATGTGCTGGTCTTTGGTGATCGGCGATGGATAACGAACCTGCACTACGCTTTTCAGGACGACATCAATTTGGTGAGTTGTTCTGCTAGATTTTAATGTAGGAATTTGCTATAATTCTTGTGGCATTTCGAATAAACAACAATACTAGTGTCATCGGAATTTGTGAGGTTTGATAAGTCTTTAAAGATTTATAATTATCATTTTTTTTAAGATTCATGAGGTGTAAATATAATATATGTATTTCCATTTTTAATTTGAATGGTAGAACGAAGAGAGGATGTTTTAAGTTTTTGAGTTTTCGCAGAATTTAGACTCCTAAGGGAACTGCAGATTATTAGGAATGTATTCTTATTCATTTTCAATTGTTCATGAATTACCAAACCTAAAATAGATTTCGCTACGAACGATTCCAGTACGTTAATAGAATAATATAAACGGTAGTAATAAACAGCATGCTTTGATGTCAATCTTAGGCGCTCTTTACTGTTTAAGAATAACATGCTGTTAAAATAATACATTCGATGTTGTATATAATTCCAGTACCTCATAATGGATTACTACTGTGGTGGTGATCTGTTGACGTTACTTAGCAAATTCGAGGATCGGCTACCAGAGGACATGGCGCGGTTCTATATCGCCGAGATGGTACTGGCGATACATAGCATCCACGAGCTGAAGTACGTGCACCGGGACATAAAGCCCGACAACATCGTGCTGGATGCGAGTGGGCATGTTCGACTAGCCGACTTCGGCTCCTGTCTGCGACTCGGCCCACAAGGCACTGTACAGTCAAACGTGGCAGTCGGTACGCCCGACTACATCTCGCCCGAGATCCTGCGTGCCATGGAGGACGGTCAGGGCAAGTACGGACCCGAGTGCGACTGGTGGTCGCTGGGCGTGTGCATGTACGAAATGCTGTTCGGCGAGACGCCGTTCTACGCGGAGAGCCTGGTGGAGACGTATGGCAAGATCATGAACCACAAGAACTCGTTTGATTTCCCGAACGACGACGATGAGTACGGGGTGAGCGATCAGGCGAAGGATCTAATCCGGCAGCTGATCTGCGCGCCCGAGTACCGGCTCGGCCAGAACGGTATCGACGACTTCAAAGCGCACCCGTGGTTCGAGGGCATCAGCTGGGACACGATACGGAACGGGCAGGCACCGTACATCCCCGAGGTTTCTAGTCCAACCGACACATCCAACTTCGACGTGGACGACACGGACATCAAACTGTCGGATGCAGTGCCGCCGACGACGAACCCTGCCTTCTCCGGTCACCACCTGCCGTTCGTCGGCTTCACGTTCACCAAGGACAGCTCGCTGTCAGACGTCGGCCGGTTGTCGCGTGCCATCACAACGAATAATAACATCAGCCAACCACTGGCACCGCTGAAGCTGGAAAAGCACGGCTCGGAGGAGAAGCAGCGCCTCAGCCCGGACAGCACGCGGAAGCTGCAGGACGAAATCAATAGCCTAACGAAGCGCAACTGCGAGCTGGAGAGCCAGATTAAAAGCTTCGAGCGTGTCGGTGCTCTGTCGATCGGAACGGCCGCGTCGGCTGACTCCGTGGACGGGCAGGTGGACGCGAAGCTTAAGGAGCACGAGAAGATGATACGCTTGCTGCGGCAGGAGAAGGAAGACCTGCAGAAGGAACAACAGGATTCGCTCGATCGCCTGAAGCAGCAGGACAAGGAACTGAAGGATGCGCTGGAGCAGCGCAAGCTGGCCATGGCCGAGTACACTGAAGTTACGGACAAGCTTTCCGATCTGCGGCAGCAGAAGCAGAAGCTTTCGCGGCAAGTACGCGACAAGGAAGAGGAGCTGGAGGTAACGATGCAAAAGGTGGATACACTGCGTAGCGAGTTGCGCAAAACGGACAAACAACGCCGCGAGCAGGATGCCCGCACGCAAGATCTGATTTCCGAGCTGAACCGCGAGCGACAGCAGCGCGAACGTTCGGAGGAGTGCTACCGGCAGCTGCAGATGGAGGCGCGCAGTCGCAGCTCGTCCGAGCTCGGTTCGTCCAACTCGCTCGGCATCTCGTCGTCCGACTCGATCCGGCTGGAGATCGATCGACTGGAGGTGGAGTACAGCGAGAAGATCAACCAGCAGCAGACTCGCTACAACATCGAGATATCGGCGCTGCGCGATCAATTGAACGAGGCGGACAACCACCGCGAGATGTTGCAGCGGGAGCTGCAGCAAGCGCGCGAGAAGCTTGACTCGAGCCGGCTCGAATCGCTCACCGACTCGGAGGAGACGATCCTGGAGCTGCGCAAGCGCCACGAGCGCGAGAAGAAGATACTGCTCGACGACAACCGGAAGCTGATCACGGATCTGGAGATGATCAGTGACTCGAACCGCCGTCTGACGGCCGAACGGCTGCAAATGGAAAGCGAATATGAGGACCTAAGGTACGTGACGTTAAAGATGATGGTAATAATTCCAATTGCACAACCCTGCTAGAAAATATGATAGATCAGCTCAAAAGCATGCAGTTTGCTTGGCAAACGCTTGATATAGATTACCGACTGCTTTATAAATAATAACTGTTGCTTAGCTGTTGTGCAGCTTCTTATCTAGTGGAATGCATACTTTATGGAGCGAGTCATATATGAAGTATGCAATTCATTAGCCTTATTTAGCCTAATAACATGATAAAAGATGAATGAATGATGTACCTTAGTAACTGATCCACATATGTTCGAATGGTTTAACTTTTTTTTTCTCTTTCCGCATTTACCTGTGTCTCATCCTCATGCAGAAATAGACGCCAAGCATTCAGTCAGTGGGAACGTCAGATAGCGGAGATCATTCAGTGGGTGTCGGACGAGAAGGATGCGCGCGGCTACTTGCAAGCGCTCGCGACAAAGATGACCGAGGAGCTCGAGTACCTGAAGCACACCGGACCGCTCAACCATAATGCGAGCGACAACAAGAACTGGCGCAACCGGCGGTCGCAGAAGCTCGACAAAATGGAGCTGCTGAACCTCCAGAGCTCGCTGCAGAACGAGATCCAGGCGAAGGCGGTTATCTCGGAGGAGCTTACACGAACCCGAACGGATCTTGTGGCGGCGCAGAAGTAAGTGAAGAAGTTGTGAGCGTTTCACAACGTGTCGTTTGCTAATGTTATACATTTTCTCCCCTTGCATCCAGGGATCTACGAGAGACGCGGCAAATCTGCGAAACGATTGGTGGCGAGCTGAAGCGCAAGGAAAGCGTTATAAAGGAGTTGCAGCAGCGGCTTGAATCCAACGAAGGATGTGAGTACGACAACGCAGCAGTGCAACGCTTGTTTTTTAACTCGTTCTTAACAACCGGGGTGGGTTAACGCTATTGATTTTTGCAAGCTTAATTGCCCCGTACTCCTGGCCGGTGGATATTCGCTTATGCGAATTTGCTGGGCATAGTTTTTCGTATCGGCTCTAATGCTGCTGTTAGTGTACATATCACCTGCAGTCGCCGGAGCTTTATTTTGCCTTTGTATGTTCATGTTTTGGAGGACATAGAGTGTTTTGTTCCGAGTGACGACAAACGCATCAGCCAACGTTGAGTGTGTACTGTTCTCAGGGCCGTGTACGACGCGTAACGCTATGGTAGTAGTATATGTAAACGCTGTTTTCTTAATGTGCTACAGGATCGGTGCTGGGAGCATTTGTAGTTTGCGTAGAATCGCCTTAATTGTTTAACACATTTCACTGTGGTTTTAGGTTTTTGCCTGAAGAAAATGCTTTTATTTTGCAACTCGTTTTACGTACACGCGTGGGACAGTTTTTTGGTCTTCTCTGTCTCCATCTATCCATGTGTCACTCAATTACGTCGCTGGTTTTGCACCAAATTCAAAATCATTTTAAAACTCGCAAAAAGCAAAGAATATTACTAATCCCCAACATCGCCGTGGTGCGAACACGGATCGTATTTTATCATATAGGCGTTCGCGGTGCTTATTTTTTAACTGTTTAGCTCGATGTGTTGTTTAGCGCACCGGATGAAACATTTCAGTCTTGTTGATCTCGAACGCGGATAGGTAAATTCTTGTTACATCGTTTTATCCATCTTTCGCACTCCGGCTATGCGCTGTACGCAATGCACACGTAAATTTACGATCTTCCCTTAGTTGGTTTCTCATAGTCTAAAATTCCGATTGACACCGTGTCCTTGCAATGTATAAAGTAGCTATCCAGCTGTTATTCAGTTGCCGCTTATCAGATTTAACTAAAGTTAAAGTATATTTATAGCTGAGTAGTTATTGACACGGTGTTCGTCCCCCTTCTGTATAAACATGACTATTCAGCTTTAGTTCAGATGAAAACGTTTAGATACGATTGCTGAAAAATCGCTGAAATCGCGCTAACTTTATGTAGCAGTGTAACATCTTATTGTTGCGCCACAAAGTTTGCAATCCACACGGCAAGATGCTGTGTAACATAAGAATAACATCTATGTAGCCACTTCTACACAAGCTTTGTTAACGATGATATCACGATAGTGAGAGATGCACACAGTGTGTTGTATATGATGTCAAAATAACTCAGGAGTGTATGGAAAAGCGAGTGCTTACAGAATGCATACTAGAGTTTAGACTAGTTTTTGCCAGAATTATTCCTTCTTAGTCTTATGTCCATGTTGTCTAATCTATCCGCAGTTCGTGTTTATATGTATATCTTCTCTGTGTAGTAGTGCTGATTCCACGCGATCCAGGTTAATGTACGTAGGGGATTGTTTTTTATTCAAAGAAAGTAAAGGTAAAGGGATACAGATCGGATACCAAATGCAGCGGGTGGATAGGACATCAGCAATGGCATTTTGTTCTGCTTCTAGATCTGCTTATGATGCAGAATGTTCATTTTCAGTCAATTCTGTAGTCATTATAGCCTATTCTGTAGTCATTATTACGACGAGCGGCACTTTATACTAAGTATGAGTAACATACGTCGATCCGAAATGCTTGCAAATATGTTTTTTTTGCAAACAAAAGGCAGGATCACTTATGAAGCCAATGCTGTAATTTCAATAGGGATTCAAGTAATATTTAATGCATTTTAGAAAGACAACAGACAACGTGAACAATCTCTGTATGAAAACCCCCCACTCCTTCATATTAGAAACCCTCAGAATGTGTGCGCCTGTGTGAAGAATGTTCGTGTGTGAGTGTGTGTTTCTTAATGCGTGTCTCTAGTGCGCATTGATATTTCGTTTCTGTTTTTGTTCATGCTGACCCGAAACTAAATGTGTTTGATTGTTTCTCCGTCGATCCGCGTATGCTCATCGCTCAACGTGTAACAACGTGCGAACATCTGCTAAAATCTCGTGAAACCCCCCTTCGTACATGATCTATTCAATCACTACGCGCCTCAACATTCCTCCGTCGATGATTTGGGTGTGCACGCTCCACAGTATCACTCCCGGTTATGCAACTGCTCGGTTACGACGTCGGATCGTCCGCAGCGGGCAGCCGGAGAAGCACAAGCAGCATTCGGGGTGTGCGTAACAGTCTCAATGAGCCGTTGATCGGCAGCCGCCCGAGAAGTTCGAGGGAAGTCGAAATGCGCGACGTGGTGGAGACGGTGCGAAAGCAGCAATCGACGGCCCATGGGGGCGGTAGCAGCACGATGGAGGAGGACCGGTTGGCCGCGACGATTCAGGAGGCGTCGCAATGCGACAATGGAGCACTGACCCGAGGGACGGAGGGCGGCAAGCACAGGAACTCAACATTGACCGGCGGCGACGTGGATGGACTGACCGAATTCGAGCGGGCCGTACTGAGCAAGTACATCCGGGAGCTGCAGGATTCGGAGGGATCTTCCGACGAGATTCGCGAAGAGCGGTTGGCGAGCGATCAAGGTGATGATAGTGTGCGTGATAATAGGCTAAGAAAGGGAGGAGCGCAGCAGCAGTTGGACGAAAATGCGAACCCTCTGGTTATGGGCAGTGGAGTCGTACTGGAAGCTATAGCGAGCCATCAACGGACGGCACGGGAAAGCGACACACAATCGGCTGACGAGAGCAGACCAGTGCAGCCACTGGACGTGCCCTGCACAGTGGCAGCAACCGCACCACCTCCACAGGTTGTTACATTCGCTGATGCAAGTACGCTCACTAGCACTGGCACTGCCATCAGCGGCACCATCACCACCACCACAACCATCACCAGCAGCAACAGTAACGCAACTAATCATAACAGCAGCAACGATCTCATTGAGTATCTGTCGACGGGCAACAACGACAGTAGCCTCCCGCTCGCGGGCGACGCTAACGCTAACGAGCATAACCATGCTGTTGCGCCAGTCCAAAGCAGCCGCTGCACCATTACTACCACCACTACTAACGCTGCGGAACGGCTGCCGGTGCCTGCAGGAGATACAGCAGCATATCCCTCGAACAGCACAGCCAACTCCACGGCCCCCTCGAACACGACACCGACGGCGACGACAGCTGCCGGTGGTGGCGGCGGCGGCAACACGACCATGGCAAGGGCAGCAATGGCCGCGATCCGTGACCGAGCAATGAGACGCAACTTTTCCGTGTGGGTCGGTGTGACATCCTGCGTCTGGGGCCTGTTGCTCTACCTAATCAAAACGTATACGTAATACTTCTTTCTTTTCGTTACTTTCCTGCATATTCACAACCCCGTTTGATGCAAACCCTCTCTGCCAGAATTTCTTTCTGTGTTGAAAGTTGAATTTTGTTGTTATTTTTTAATTTCCTTATGTTGTTACTTACTTCAGTTCACACGATTTTAATGCTTTTTTCTTCTCATTCTTAGCTTTGGCTAAAATTTTAAAATGAGTTGTACTCTTTTCTTTTCCGATGCATTTCTGATCTGTTTGATTATAATTATTTGTTTCGTTTTTCGTGTTTTTTTCGTTACATGGACCTTCAGGTCGCATGATTTTACTCATTTTTTCCTCGTTTTTGCTTTCAAATTGTTTACTATTTCCTGTGGCTTTTGTGTAACGTTTCGGTTGTGTATGTGTGTGTGGGCTTATGTTTTGTTTTCTTATGAATTTTGTATATATTTTTATCTGTTTTTTATTTGTTTTTATTCCTGTGCTGTGGGCTTTTTTACGTCTTTTTAAATAGTTTGTTAGCTTCTGTGTATCATTTCAAACTGTCCAATTGTTTGCTAAAAGTTTTATGTTTTTATTCCATATTCCTACCCACCAACGCTCACAGTGGCTCGACTTTGGAATGTTGCAGTTGGTCAGTGGATTGAGATGAGGTAGTAGTTGAGAGTAGCTACGTTTGAGCAAGAAGATTTTGGAAAAAAATGTGTAAGTTTTACCATATTAGCGATAAACAAAAGCTCCGTGCCTGCCACCTCTAGAATGTTTGTATGCATTTTAAGAGCTGTATCGTGCATTATAAACGATAGGTAAGCACCGCGCAGCGTGTTCATGCAATACCGTGCATCCCGTAGAAGAAATAAACTAAAACAACGCGCGTAATAATTTATAACAATAAAAAGGTAACATTAATTTTCCGAATATCAAAGAAAACAAAAACAATATGTAATACTTTTACGCCTAAACGAAGCTAAACACGCGCAAAACTGACCAACTGCAATGCAAAACCAAACATATTAAAAACCAACATCAATTAATTTTGTTAATCTTGTGCCTCATTTCGCATTAATGCCACTTTCATTAGTACAACTTGAACAACTTGATAAAATTAACGCGCCCGACCCACCACATACGGCCGACTGTTACACACATACACACTAGCTCTCATTTTGCTCGCGCCATTTGATCGCCCATTCGCATGTCTCCCATCCCACCCGTTGCTGGAACATGCCCGTAGCCAGAGTGTTAGCTGCAGCAGCCGATGTGTAAATGTGCAGGACGCAAGATAGTAGCAAACTATCGAGGGCAGATTGGACGTTTGCCATAAACACTGTACAAATCGATTCATCTCCCATGGCTACTTCAACATTACTACATTGAATGTGTCTCAAAACGGACTACAGTAGAACGAACAAAAAAAAACGTCATATAGAGCATATAGAGCTAACGCCAATCCTCATCCTTCGTTTACCCCATCGCCCTGTGTCTCTGGCTGTCTCTCGCCGAGTAGTTAGCCTCCAACATTCGGCTGTGCGCGCGCTGTTTTGCTGCGAAAAAAAAATGCGAAAGCTCTCCTCCCCTTAGCCGCTCGCGCAGATCAAATCGCAAATCCAATACAAGACCGAACCCAAAAAGGGTCTCTCCTTCGCGCATAATCACCATCACCATCACTACCACAACCAACAACACCACGAATGCTCGCTCTCTCACTCTCTTTCTACATCTGTTGTTCTTCTGTTGTGATGTTTCTTCCCTCTTGCAGATCGTTGTAACAATAATAAACTCGAACAGTGTTGTAGTTGCCATAACAGAAAAGTAACGACGACGATCACTACAACCACCACTACCACGACCATCCGTACCACCGAGGACGGTGACGGCGACCAGCAGCAGCGTTATCTGCGGTGCTCTGCGGCAACACTGCAGGACGAACTCATCGACCTACCAACACCACCCGTCAGCGCCAGCGTTATCGATCATGCCACAACTATCATCCCGCCTGGTTCTACCTCACCGTCGCCGGCATCCGAGTCGGCACCTCCGTCGGTGCAGCTGCATGATCTCGTGGCGCTTCTAACACCCCCGGTAACGCCACAGCTGGTGGTGGGAGAGGAAGAAGACGATGAGCTGACGGGCATCCCAGACGCTCCGTTCAGCGCCAACGAGGATGAACAGGCCACGGTGTCCGCGTCGCTCATGTTCGCAGACCGAATGGCGGACATCCCACGCGCCGCTGCTGCCAAGCAGGAAGAACAAAATCTCGAAGAATGCGTTATCCACACCATCACACCAAAGACTGAAGATACCGAACGCAACGACGGCGCCCACCCCCAACGCGAAACGATCAACGTGGAAGCGGCCACTTTTTCAGTGCCTACCGAGCGTTCGCGCTCCTGCCGCTCACTCTCATCGGCGCTTTCGCGATCGTCCTCATCGTCATCCGCCTGTTCGTCACCGGCGGTAGACGGCACCGCCGGAGCGCCAGAACTGTCAAAATCTGCCACCGTGGCAATGCTCGCGTTTCAACGCAACCGCCGGAAGGGAAGCGGTCGGAAGCGCAAGAAGCGCCGCGAGCGACACAGGAAGTAGTGGCTGTGTCGCGTTGCAACTCGTTGCCTTCTAGTCAATGCGGGCGGGCGATCAATTTGCAGGAACAGCATGAAACGTTACGAATCTCAGCCGTCAGTCAACCGTGTCCTCGCCCTCCGTTGCCAACACGATGATAGCTTGTTATCAACATAGGCTGTGGTCGTTCAGTTCATCTTCAGCTTTATATTCTCGCAGACGAGCTAGATACTGGCATTTTCTAGAAGTCCGCTGTATCACAACGTTAAGGTGTATCCTGGGGGATCAACAGATGTAAACAGAATGGAGAACAAGAGCTAAACTATGAACTTTGCTAACTATCCTTCAAAATTATGTTTAGGATAACCGGGCAATGCTAAATGCATGCGTTCAATGGAAAGCAATCGTGTCTCACTTGTCTCGGATCTAGGGTTTCTCTAACTTGTGAATCCATCTGAGAATGGGTTCTCATCTCATTTGTTGTTTTGTTTTGCGCAGACTTCAGTTAGCGTTGTGAATAGCTCGAAATCGACAGGTTAGATGCACTTACAGCTAGTTTTCTGGAGGAACTTTCTGTCTTTTGTTATTGTTATAGGATGTATTCGCCCCCTACTGCTGTTAAGAGTGGGATATTATCCTTCTGTTGGTAGCTATTCTCCAGCGAGAATGTTGTTTTAGGTTAAGCATGTTGTTAAGAAACCGGAAGTTAGAATTATGTACCCCGGTAAAGAATTCGCGCGTAAAGAAATGGCAAGAAATACAGTTCACTGACTCGAATTTATTAAAAGGTATTTATGAAATCAGTTGATTCCATCGTTCGCGGGGACAGGTATCTTTTTGTGCGTGTTCACCCAGACGAATAGCTAGTGCTCCAGTTATTGCCAAGGTATAATATGCTACTAACGCATTGTAAATGACTACTCGTTGCTATCCCCTTGAAATGCGTATTCTTTGCGGACGCGTATCATTGTTGTTTTTCAATATCCACCTCTTCTCACCTTGATTGTAACTTAATCGCCCTTCTGTAAAGGAATAACTGCCTTCATGCTCCACCCTTAGCGGCTGCAATCGAAGAACAACAAAATGGCTACATGCATATGCGCGACTTACTAAAATGAAGTAAACAGCACTCAATTTAAAGTGATTCTATGAATCCGCTTTGTTTTTAAAACATATCTTATGTTTAATATACAAAGAGAGACGATTATTGTGCTCTGTTCCTCATATATTACATTTCATCTCAGCTGTCAACGCGCAAGACAATCAACATTTCATCAAATCCTATCATCCATGTACTAATAATAACAAATCATTTGCGTTTTTTTTTCTCTCTCTCTCTTTCTCTTTCTCATATATTGTATCTTCTCACGACATCCGCTCGCAAAATCTATCCCCCGATGCTGCCGGATCTGGAATCATATACGCGTTGTGATCGTGTGTGCGCCTCTAAATTCCCTCCGTTTGCGGAAATTTGAATTGAAATCTTTTGTTTGTTGTTTTTACGTTACACAATCAAATCATGTTTTTCAAATTAAATTAATGATTTAATGTACATTCCTTATGTTTTGTGTGTTCTTGTTACTTGCTTTACCTAAACGTACGACAATTGGTTTGCTTTTTGCTCACCTGCGGCGCGACGGCTCCGTTCATGTTAATTAACAATTTTGCGTGCGTGATGATGGTGGTTAACAAACTGTCTGTGGTACGAAACACCGGACCCACCAGTCCTGGAAAGGCCCTCTTCGCAGATGTCCTATCTGGATCACTTTTTGAAGGAGTCTGGAGGCGTTGGAAGCGGTGGTGGCGGTGGTGGAGGTTCCAGTTCAACGACGCACACGAACTCAACGTTGGCCATCAACATGGTAAGTAGATCAAGCTTAGTTTCGCTGTACGAAAGACAGTAGGGAGAGGGATTCCAGGGGCTTTCCGTTCTTTCGTATCCTATTGCGTTTAGTTTGCACGTCGTCTAGATCATCCCTCGAATCATCCCTCGTTAGCTTCTGCTGGCACTTCTGCTTATCGGATAAAATACCTTCTTTTCACGCACGCATTCTCGCATTATCCTTCGCCGCAAGCAGCCAGCGGGAACGAACAGTAGCACGGTTCCGTCGCACCGCAAAAGCAGCGGCGGCAGCCAGCACGTGAACACGTCCACCAGTTCCTCCTCGAACAATCTCACCACCACCAATGCACACCTCAACCAAGCGCATAATCAAAGCCTCTCTTCACTACACCAACAACAATTACACCACCAACAGGTGCAGCAGCAGAATCAGGCACAATCCCAGCAGATACAGTCCCATCACACGTACAGTAATCAGCAACAGTTGCTGCAGCAGCAACAGCAGGAGCAAGCGCAACAGCAGCAGCAGCAGCAGCAACAGCAGCAGCAACAGCAACAGCAACAGCAGCAGCAGCAACAAACCATGCACCATTCAAATTACTCCATGGAAAGCGAGGATGGAGATGTGGAGGATAATAATCGTGGACATTCACTGTCCAGCTCGAAGAGCAATCTGAGTGATCATTCACTGGTAGGTATCGGAAAAGAATTCAATGGCAGTGATTGTAATCTCATGTTCTTTGTTCGACCTTCTCCAGAGTATGCACAGTGTGATGATGTCCCATCAGCAGGATCTGCATCCGCATCGGCAGCAGAAGGCGAAGGTGCACCAGTTCCTCGTCCGGACGTTCTCCAGCCCGACCAAGTGCAACCATTGTACGTCGTTGATGGTTGGCCTGACGCGCCAGGGCGTGGTGTGCGAGCTGTGCGGGTTCGCCTGCCACATGATCTGCTGCCCGAAGGTGCCGACCCAGTGCCCGGTACCGTCCGACCAAACAAAGCGCCCGCTCGGTATCGATCCGACGCGTGGCATCGGCACGGCGTACGAGGGTTATGTGAAGGTGCCGAAGCTCGGCGGTGTCAAGCGCGGCTGGGTCCGCCAGTTTGTGGTGGTGTGCGATTTCAAGCTGTTTCTCTATGACATCTCCGCCGATCGGAGCGCGCTGCCGAGCGTGCATGTGACGCAGGTAGGGATGGGTGTAAACGGGGGCATGTCGATCGAACAAACCTTAATTCTCTTTGTTATCCTTAAATAAGGTCTTGGATATGCGCGACCCGGAGTTTACTGTGTCTGGTGTGCGCGAGAGCGACGTCATTCATGCGACGAAGAAGGACGTGCCGTGCATATTTAGGGTAAGTTCTCGATCTTGAAGAAATTAGATGGCATCACAGTTGATATGTCGCTTCTGTGGGACAGGTTTGTGTCTCGGATAGCTTTGCACGTACAGAAAGAATTTTCTACGTTCATAGTAAGCTGAGGTGTCTTGCTTATATGATACGCACGGTAAATACAATTCAGTGTATAGTTTCAGGCGCGAAGATGCCTTTCACCCAACCTTCTGCCACCGCAGAGGGCTTTTATACAGTTCAGCCAACAAATATAAACATGTCTAGTTCTATACCTATAATGTTGCTACCTTTCTTCCTCCAAAGATCACAACGTCCCTGCTCGACGGTGGTCCGTCCCTGCAGACGCTAATGCTAGCGGACACGGAGTCGGAGAAGGCAAAGTGGGTGGTGGCGCTGAGCGAGCTGCATCGCATACTGAAACGAAACAACCTCCCGAACACGGCCATGTTCCGCGTGCGCGAAGTACTCGACAGTACCGTGTCGGCGATACGGAACGCGCTCAGTGCGCTCATTATCGACCCGGAGCGGATACTGCTCGGCACGGAGGACGGGCTGTTCTGTCTCGATCTCGACCGCAGCCAGATAGCGCGCATCGGCGAAAGCAAGAAGGTGTACCAGCTGTGGTACATTGCCGAGGAGCAGCTGCTGGTGATCCTGTGCGGAAAGCAGCGCCATCTGCGCCTGTTGCCCATTCGCGCCCTCGAAACGGTCGACGTCGAGTGGATCAAGGTGGCCGAATCGAAGAACTGCATCACGGCCTGCACTGGCATTATCGAGCGTGGCCCACAGCCGGTGTTTTGCATTGTGCTTGCCCTCAAGCGCCAGAACACGTCCCAGATCGTGGTGTACGTGGTGAACCGTGACCGCAGCCGGCACCACAAGATGTGCGAGTTTACCGTGGCCTACCCGGTGCAGAGCTTGCAGGTGCTATCCGATATGCGGCTGGCCGTTGGGCACCAAAGTGGCTTCACCGCGTACTGTCTGCAGGGTGCGGCTAAGGCGATGCGTATGTATTAGCGAAGAAAAGGTGATTTTCAGTGCGATGTAAAAATAACACCTCCTCTTCTCTTCAACACAACAGCGCTGGTGCATCCGGAAAATCAGCTGAACAATTTCCTCAACTTCTCCGGCGTCGACGCGTGGCGTGTGATTGAAATTCAGTCCGGTCACGGTGGCAACGGTAAGGGTGGACGTGACAGGTGCTGCAGTTGGCAAGCTCTCTCAATAATCGTTCTCTTCTCACTCCCAGTGCACGGTGAATACCTTCTCGTATTCCAAACCCTTGCGATCTACGTCGACCTGCAGGGGCGTAAATCGCGTGACCGCGAAATCATGTATCCGGCTGTTCCGAAGCATATAAGTAAGTATTCGGCATTCGGCTGCCAGTTGCCGTAAAAATAATTTCCTCATAATGTACCTTTTCTTGTAGCGTACTGCGACGGTCATCTACTAGTCTACTCGGAAACCCATCTGGACATCTTTAACACGCAAACCGCCGAATGGGTACAGTCAATTGGCCTGAAACGTTCCCGTCCGCTAATGAACAATGGCAGCCTTACATTGACCTATCTCAACGACAGTGTTCACGTCGTCTACTTGGCCAACATGCACACGAGTAAGTTGATCGCTATTACATCTTCTCAAGATTATGCACTAGTTTAATCATTGATTTTGTGTGTTTTAGTATGTTAGTATGTGGGTGTATAGTATTTTAAAAGATGCCTTTTGTATCTTTAGTTTGTAGTATTTAAATTTAATTAATATTTGTTTTGATAGCATTTACACAGATGACAGCATTGCAAAATTGTCCTATATACAACACTTGCTCTTGACGTATGTTTTAGAAATTGATGAGTAGGAATAAACCACAAAACAATATATGTTGTTCTTATTTTTTCACAATCTAATCTGACGGCAACATGACATACATGTGAATTGATGTACCCTCAAATATTGCTCAAAGACTCATTCTCAAAGGCTAACTATTCGTATTGTTTTTCGCACCTTTGCTTTGCAGGAGAATTGCTCAACCTCTCCCCATGCGATCGTGACGGCCGTCTGAAGTCTAAGCGATTTTCGCTGCGTGAACCGAACCGAACAATTCGCACGTAAGTGGCCACTCTTGTTTTCTTTTTCCTCTCCGCATATTCATTTAAATGACTGATTAAATGTATGTCAATGCTATAGGAGCACCGATCGTCGCTCGAAGCTCATCTCTGCACCAACCAACTTCAACCATATCTCGCATATGGGACCGGGCGATGGTATCCAGAAGCAACGGCTGCTAGATCTTCCCACCACGATCGAAACGGCCGACCAGAGTACGCAGCAGCAACGGGTAATGCGCGATGCATAGTAGTGTTATTTGTGGTGCTGCCATTAATGCTTCCTCTCTGTTACTTCCGTGTAGATTTCAACGATGCGGCACGCTCCACCACCACCACGAGCCCCACCACGTCCATCCATGATCCATCCACTAAATGGTAAGCTATTCGGATGCACTTCCTGTGAAGTACAGTTCAAGTGATTTTGTCTGTTTCTTTTCAACAAACGCAACAGGCTCGAACAACTCACTGCCCGGGGCGAAACGGTCAGCCCCGGCCAGACCGCGCGATCAACCTCCGTCGTTACCACGCTCACCTAGTCCGCTCGGCAGCATGTCCTCACTGCATGACGTTCTGAAGGTACCGATATTCACTGATCCGATTCGAACGATGCCAAACTCACAAAGATTTCGTCCCTCATACAGGTTTCGGTCGCCGATATGCAGTCGGAGTCGAGGCAAAGCGTCGCGAGCAACAATTCCAGCTCGGTTTCCACACCACCGTCGCCGACGAACGATCGGTTGAGCTCGAGCTACGACTCATAATGGTTAGTCGGTTAGGGCAGATGTGCGATGTTCGAATCCCTCTGCTGTCCAGTATGTTTATGCTCTCTGTTCACTTCCTCTTCTAGTTTCCTGAAATACTTCTCCAAATTGCTAACGATTCGCTCATCGCTAGAGGGCGGCAGTCGGCGTTCTTTCTGCTTGAAGGGACCGCCAGTGCCGGCGGATCGGCAGCCGGACCGTCGCTCCTCGACTGACGCAGCGAACACCTAGTGGATGCGGCCGGTAGTGTGTGCCGGGTAGTTTTATTTATGTTTATTCGTTCTTTTGTTTCTGTTCGTTGTGTTAGGTATTTCATTAAAACAAAATCATGCGCCATATATCGTTACGTCGTGTACGTCCCTAAGCTTAATTGTATCCGTTCTGTTACTGCTACATCGAGAGCATATGCGGACATCTGCAGCGGTTGGAGGGTTCGTGCAACCCTCCATTGCAATTATGTGTGCGTGTGTGTTTCTTCGTTTCCGTGGCATTAGGTGCTAGGTAAATGATTAATGATCTCTCTCCCACTGTCTTTCTGTCTCTCTTTCTCACACTTTATCTGTATTACCATGGACATATAAAGCTCACCATAGCTCGATAGATGCTATTTAGCTAATATATATTCCGAATTGCATAGTTTTTGGCGTAAAATTCTCACAACAGCCACATCCCGGACGCCATCTACTGTGTAAGAGCGATTGGACAAATGTTGTACAGCTGTTACGGTGCATCATACCTTGCGGGATGTATACTTTGAGGATGAATTATCGAATTACCCTTCAAATACGCTATCCGCATAGCTACTTTTGCTGTTTAACTCAGCTACACACAGCTAAATATGTTAATATAGAAGTGTACGCGCGTATGGTTTTTGTATCACAACACTACATTTAACTTCATCCCTATCGATACTCAGAATGCGATACTCTCTAGTGGACAGGAGAATTCAGAAACTTATATCAATTACACGATGCAACGGCACGTACCGAGATGATCAGGTTGTAATTTATCGAAACGAACAAATCTGCAAAAGCTATCAGTAAACTTCTCGTGTGTGTCCGCATACGCTCGCGCGCGAGTTGTGTATGTGTTGCCTTCAACTGTGACTCCGTTGCCGCGATCGTTTGCGCATGTGTGTGTGTGTGTGGTGTGTACAACGAAAATGTTGGAAAGAGGCGAATGTAGTGATATATAAAAAAGAGAGTTAAGTTGTACTACTCCCTTCTGCTATGGTGTACGGTTGTTGTAAAGGGTAATTTTTGCCTGCAGGTATGTAATGCAGTACGATCTATCACAGTTCGTTGCGATATGGAGCAGAATAGTAACATATTTTCAACCTTCATTGTGGATAACTAGAATTTTAATCCCTACGCCAAAAATGAAGTCAGCATTTAAGTTATCAATCGAAAAACACATAATTAAATATTTGATAACAATTCTTACAATGAACAACATTCTTCTTTCGACCACTTTTATTATTTAATAACGTGTTTTTGTCGAGTACCAGCAGGAAAAAAGCAATAAAATCGCAGTTTGCTCTCTAAATTGCATGAATTTAGGCGCAAAGCTTCTAAATCCTCCTAAAACCCCGAACATCAACCTTTGCCAGGAGGGAGGGAAGCAGTACGATCTAACCTTTTTAAAAACTATATCTCTTAAATCATCGGCCCGTTACCATTAAAATATTTAGAAACTATCAGGCTATGTGGCCAAATCCGGTTACGCTAGCTTATTATTACTATTCTACTACCTAACTCTCTATACATCAACATGTTCTACATACGCTCGTTTTAGCATTCGTGGACGTATTTGTAGTAATAGACATCCATTGCTAGATTCATTAACGTAAGAATGTCGTGTGCGTGTGTGTGAGAGAGAGAGAAAGGGTGGTGAGCCAAACGAACCGCAAATAACACAATGAAAACACACTTACTTTACGGATATTGTTCTTGTTCGCCGCGTTTCTGTCCAGTCTAACATCATCGAACTAATCGTACCGAGGTCGTCCTAAGCAAAAGTGTGTGTCTGTAAAGCGCTGCTTCATCAGCTACTACTATTAGCGTACGTTTAGCGTAGGAAACGTGTGGCTCACAAAGGTGTCGATGAAAGCTATACGGATGCTCATGTACATATATATAGATACAGTCCTACACATATACACACACATACACACGCAGATGGTGCTTCCAAAATGTAGAAGTTGCGTAACTTTAAGGGACTCTAGTAGAGGCGCTTACGCTGTCATTGCGGCGTGCGCACTCAAAGTGTCGAAGTGGAGGCTGATCAAATTACAACAGAACAAAATCAAATTAAGCCCTACACTCCCACAACACACTCCCACAACCTACATAGCAAGGCTAGCAAACAAAACAGTCGGATTGATGAAGGCGATCTACTCCCCCCAGGTGATAATAGGAGCGAGAAGGGCGAAACGAAGAAAACCACGAGGACAATATTTAGGATTTCCAATGCAGAGTAATACTGCATTTGTTGCATAATATGTATGTACGTGTGGGGGTTAGAGACGAACAAAAAAGCAAAACAACAAGCATATACAAGCCAAGGAAGATAGGAACGAATGGGACGGGCGCAGCAAGGTCGAGAAGCTATACTTCACCGGGGCAGACGCAGTGGGAATGCGCGAATGCACAGGACTCAGGAGCCTTGTCGGTGTGGCGCCATGCGAGTGGCGATCGTGTAGCTATGTACGTTTAAAATGTCGATTCATCAGTCATTAAATTCAACCCACGCATGCATATATACATTAGCTAACAAGGTTTACATTGTACGGTTTACTCACCTATTGCGAGCAGGGCGCAGTGTGATGCATATTGTTGATAGGGAAGAACATTGGAAGGAGCCACCCCAATTACGCTAATCGCTCGCTTCGAGACAACGGAGGCTTAAGGAACGTGAATTAATCTTCGTTTTTTATTCTAACTCTCTTCTAAGCAACTGCGATGCGACTAATAGTGTATCTATTGCTTTTAATGCGTGCCTGTTAGCACGAATGACACCTACAAATTGCCTGCGCCATTCTGTTCTATTCTCTTCCTTCCTTTTGGAAGTGGCAAACGCTGTTCCGTTTTATTTATTTCAATGTAACATGTACTCCAGGAAGCAAAGAGCAAGGCATCGATTTGATGTTGTATTTATGGTTCAGTAGTGCAGTTGGGCAAACCCCGCTCATTGGGAGAGATTATACGAAATGCATCGAAATGGCAGTGGTAGTGGAACAACGGGATGGTAACAGGTTTCTTTCCGCCGCGAATGCGTGCCCCCATGTTTCCTGTGGCAGTGAGACGAACGGGGGGAATGTACAGTAGAGCCCTGGAGCACTCGTGATTCGATAGTACGAGGGGCAGAGCATACAGTTTGCATTCGTTTCATGGTTTGTGCGAGAAGGACAATGGACAGCCCATCAACAAGAGCGGCATGAGGTTGTCTCGCGGTGCAAAAGTATTGTGCATAAAGTTACGAAGTAAAACAGCAAGAAAAAGTCAAACAAATTGAACACTACTCGATTGCGTTGCTATATGTATGGAGAAAATGAGAAACGGTATAATTTAGCTAATGTAATTATAGCCGATATGAGATGACAGCATATTCTTTTGTTTCGGTTGCTTATAGTCCAGTAGTGATGAACGCTCGGAATCGATACCGATTCCAACTTCCCAATCGACTCTGATTCCGAAACCTATTTGTAATTTCAGAATCATTTCCGATTTCGAGCTTTTTTTTATTAACTTTAGTAAATTCTGATTGTGATTTTTTATTTATTGAAATTTTAACCTTGTATTTGTATTAGCTTCTTATAATATCATACAGTCTGTTCGCGATATATGCGCCTAATGCCGAAGGCATCAGTGTCAGTCTAGAATAAATGAAAATTAAAGGTAGCTTTTTCTTCTAATAGCGTCATATCTCCATGTAAATTAAAAAAAAAATAAAACGAGGGCATGAATGCTTCCGGTTACCTTTTTTACTATGTACGCTATACTAATATTTTATTCTAGTGACAAATGATTGCTATAACTGATCTTAACAAACACTACCGGAATACTTTCTTTTGTCTATCAAAACAGAAAAAAAACTTTAACGTTCTTATTTCAACTGGGATAATGTGGGTGAATTTGATTTTTTTTCGGATAATCTACAAACATTTTTTTTATTTTTACATTTCCCAGCAATGATACGTATCACTTTATCTAGATCTTAAAAGTATTTTTTATTATATATTATTAGTATATAATCTTCTCCTAAAGTGTTCCCGTACCGTATATCCTATCCTTCTGTACTTTCTGACTGTCATCAACGCTTCCAGCATTTTTTTCTTTTTGTTAACAAATAGAATTTGTTATGCCATATTATTGCGTTGAAATAGCATTTTTTAACCATGCTCGCGCGACTTATAGGTTGAGTGTACGATTGGACATCACGATTGGACCTCTGAAACTTTATTAATCTGGGTACCGTTCAAGAATAGATGAAAAATTCTGTCAGTTTTTTGTCTTTATGAAAAGTCATAACTTATTATTCAAATATTGCATTCAACTTTAGGTACATGGTACTTTATTGTTCGCGTTTAGCTCATAAATTGTTCCAATAAGCCAATATACTTATTTTTCTCTAAAAACTGTAAAACTGTTAAATTATCCAGTTCCACATAGGGAAGGTTTATGTTCAGCTTCCGTTCTTCAATCACATAATTCACCACTAACTCGTGAAATTGGGATGCAATACCAAAGGAAGTTTCAAAATATTCAAACCGTTTTCCATAAATGTGTGCACTATGCAGGAACTCGTTTAACGTGCTTGACTTTATTTGCTCGAGTAGGACTTCTATGTTTACCTGGGCTTCGTTTTCTAACAACACATCGACCCAGCGTTCATTATTAGCGACAAACGCATAATCTAAAGCCCTCCAATTGCAAAGTTCATCACGTTCATCTCTTGTACGCCTCATTAATCTTGACATCAGATCCCTCGGTGTGCTGTCTATGTCGCGTTGGTAATTTATTACAGCGTAATGCAGTGGCACCCGACCTGCAGAGTCTTTACGCTCAAGATGCCTAGGGTGAGGCGAACATTTTATATGCTTCCACTTATTGCTCAACTCAAGATGTTCTATGAATCGATCTATTGAGCTTATATTTTTTAGTACCACAACGGAATTTTCACAACCTTCACCCGCATTCAGAAACAGCCCATCAAAAAAGTATCGCACACGAGAAAATTCTGGAACCCAAAATGACCCTGTACTCATAAAGTTTTTGTAATGATTTCTTCGTTCGAACAGCCAACAAGCCGCAAGGTAGTCTGCGAATATGTCATTTCTAAATTGTGGAATGCTTCCCTCAACCTTTTCGAAAATTTCGCGAGTGGTCTTGGCATCTCTCACCGTTTGAGCCAGCAGTCGAGCTTCCTGCTGTTCTTCATTTGTCAGCATATGAAGCCAAAGTTCGGCTCGCTGAAAAACGGAGTAAATTGCCAACAAGGCATATTGTCGTTTGTTGAATCGCGCTGCTCGAATGGGTATAGCTTCAAGCGTTTCTTCAAGAGAATCTGTTTTGAGAATGATATCGAAAAGTGCAAAGCGATTCATTCCCACGTGATGCATTGAATACATCATTGCTTTGCTTGAACGATCCCGACCTTTATTGAATACTTTCCATTCGTTTATGTTATCCACTAGCTTAGGATCAAACCCTTTGGCGATCAAACAAGGTAGCATGTAAAAGCAGCCATTCCGAGCCGTCCATTCAAGTAAATTAGAGCCTTCCTCAACCTCACCGTGCAGATCAGTTGATCTGGCCAGAAGGTAGTTGAACGCGGCCATCGACTTCCCATGACAAACGTTACGATGGTGTTGAAAAATACTATAAATGTCATCTTCATCTATATCCATGCTAGCATGCTTCGGCATCAGACGCATAATCTGCACAATCAGTCTGTTGTTGATGGTAGTATTTGTCTTTCGCACAATGTAATCGACCATCGCAATATTTCCCACATCTACCGCAGTAGCTATCAGTTCCGCGATCAAGTAACCATTATCAATGACGTCATGTTCGTAAGAATCACGTGTACTACGACTACAACATCCCCAAAAATTGTAGTACTGGAATGAAGGACTGATTATGTTTTCTTGGAGATGAGCGCTTTCGTTGATTTCAAGATCTTCACGGCAAGGAATACTGCACTGAATGCATAGATGAGACAGAAGAATTCGCAGTAATGACATTTCATTATTTACTATAATGTTGTTCAAAATTGCCACAACATAAGCCTTATCAAGTATGTCTGGGAGTGTAATGCTACACTTTTCGATGAGATACAAGGCGATTTCATCGGCTGTATTCTCAAATGCTACCCAGAACAATCGATCTTTTTCTGCAGTTGAAAGATGCGCCAAACTGTTCACCTGTGGCGGTAGGAAAAGTTTAAATTTTTTGAAAGATGTTTCATTTATGTAAAATTCTAAAATACCAGCATAACTTAAGTCTTTGTGGTAATAATGTTTTCTTCCACTTTGCAAATCTTCTACTATTTTATCATGGAATAGGTTCAAATATTCTCTGCTCATATCATGAGATGCTAAGAGAGCATAATACTCAAACATTGTTTGTATAAATGTGTCAGTATTCTTACTTTTTGAAAAAACCTGTTGACGCAAAACGTCTACATTCACTTGCGCTCCAGCTGTCAATAATATGCCAATCAAAATTTTATTTTCAGTTACAAATGCGTAGTCCAAGGCACTCCACTCGAGAAGATCATCTTGGTGATTAATGGAATCAGGTGTCATTTTTTCTAACAGTAGACGCAAAATAGCTGTTGATATATCTTTATCCTGTTCAACGTACATCACAGCTAAATGTATTGGTAAACGACCAACAGTATCTATGACTTTGCTGACAGCATCAGGCTGTTCCGACAGTATCGTGTTCACACGTGCTTCTGATTGATTGAGTATAGCTGAGTGGATTTCGCATCCTTTACTATCTCTTAAAATCATTTGGTCGAAAAAATTGCGTACTTTATTTCTTTCTCTCATCCAAAACGACTTGCATCTAAAAAAAATATTGTTTTTCATACAACTCTTGTTGTTATAAAACCAAACCGCGGCAAAATATTCTGTAAGTATGCGTAAACTAAACGATGGAACACCATCACGTACATATTGAATACAACCTGTTTTTTCGGAGGCTTCCTCAATTTTCTTCATATACTTTTTCGCCTCGGTTTGTTGTTTGTCGTAAAGCAGCATACTTCTGTCCTCAGGTGAAAATATTTCGAAAATAGCTAATAAGGCATGTTCTTTTCTTCTGTAAGCTAGCACTTCTGAAAACATGTTTCTTTGGTCACTGTTATCCATTGCCGAGAGCGGTCGTTGTTGCTTTTCAATGAATAATCTTCTTAAATGTTCTTCTACGAACATTTCAATCAGCCGCAAACTATCCATCGCTTCCACCTGCACATTGGATACTTGCCCATTGTTGGGTTTCATTTTACTTTTGATGGAAGCAAAAAACACTCTGAATGCCATATGCAGAAACAGAGGTACCTCTTTTAGCTCGCTCTGAACGCCATTGAACAACTCGTTGACTTTTTCAAGTAGAGCTTTGGCATCCAAATCACTTCTATCTTTTATAGCCTGCTCAAGATACTTCTCTATGGCAAGTTTCTGGTCGCTCTCGGAAAATTGGTCCAACTGGTACATGACGCAGTCGGGAAAGGTGCTCTTGAATTCGGAATAAAAATTATAAGGCCGGCTTGAAATATGTATATGCCTAATGCCGCGCAGTTTCGAGAACACTCCAAAGCACATCAAAACCACCTCCTTGTAGTAAGGAGCAATTTCATCGAATGCATCCAGCACCAGCACAATTTGTTCTTGGTTAAACTTTTCCTTAAAGAGTCGCAACTCGATCAATTGGCTTGTAGTTACATTTAGCTTCCGTGCCTCATCCTCACTTAAGACAACTCCTTCACTGGAAAGACTCAGCAATTCCGCACATCGCTCAGCCGCTGTTCGCTCTGCATCTATCTCGGAATCCGCACATTTAACATGAGTATTTAAGAATTGAGCTAGATGCAGAAAACGGTAAAGTAGCTTCAGCGCATTGGTATCGCAGAGCGTGTTTGGTTCGGTCAAATTTACTAGCAGTTTGAAATCCGTCGAATATGGCCCTGCGTTCAGTCGCACCACGTAGTATGACCGCATGTTGGTAGAAATATACCAGCATAGCCACGTGAAATAAGTTGATTTTCCAGAGCCTGCTTCATTCATCCAAATGGTCACTTTGGGACCCATTTTTTCGTTTGTAAAGTATGATGGATCATTTCCTATGTATAGCAGCCATTTAAACATCCTACTGTGACGGACATCGTCGTCATTATATTGATAGAATTTCCGATGAATGTACCACGGTTCAATTTGCTCATATTGTTTTACATGCAAATAGCTACGATCGTTTTTTTCTTTAGCGCATAAATCTAAAATATAAAATATACGCTCGAAGGAGTCATTTTTATCAATTATATTTTCAATGGATATGGATGTACCAAACAAGTTGAAAATCTTTCGCTGTTCGTATAGTTTCTGCTGTGCGTCTTCGGTGAGATCAGCCATGGTGAATTGTTCCACAGTATGATCCTCTTGGTGACCGGAACGAACACCAGATGGCGCATGCTCCATATCCTCAACCATGATAACCTTCATGGCACATTTGCTTAAGTGCTCTAGAGCTTCAGACTTTCCCCGGCAGATAATGGTTATCAACATACGCACATGGTTGTCTCCACCCATATCATGGCTATTTATGGCAGAGATTATCTCACCTACGCGACTTATGAATCCTTTTCCTTGGAAGGAAGCACAATCAATTAATAGCATCTGGTAATCAAAGAGTTTTAGCATCTGCTCTATAATGATGGTACTTATATCTGCGTTGGAAGAACTGTAATAGTAATGCACTAGGCTTTCTCTATTTTTGATGAAATTGAACAGTTTTAACTCTGCCAACTTCTCGGGTTTAATTTGGACATAAGCATATTCAAGGTGCAATGTCTCAAGATGTTGCTGCGATCCAATACTCACATGGTCAAATGTTTTCATACATTCAATTTTCTCCAACACACTTTTCAAATGACTTGGGCCATAAGACAAGGGCCCGACTTTGATTGCCTCAAACATTAGGTAATGCAAGATTTTGTAGGTCATGGCTGATTGAACACTTGTCATGTCGCGAAGCAAATTCATAGCTATACTTTCTAACTTTTCGTCATTCGCGGATCCGCACACCATCAAAAAAGAACTATAAAAGTGTTTAACGTTCTCCTGAATAGTTTTTCTGTCACATGATTTAAAATCAATTTCATTTTTCCCTATTTTGCTTACATTAACCTTCCATAACACTTCGTCAATTCGATCCAACCTATCTTGATAGTCGAGCTGGAAGCACTTTGCATGTATGTCTTTCAAAAAGGATATGCTATCGTTGCCTTCCGGATCCCAAGTCTTAAAATTCTTTGTACAGCTAAAACTCCTGTTGGAGCAGATCATATAAATCTGTGTTTCCTCCGAATTCCGTTTATAAGTGTCAAGAAATGATTCAAAATACTTTCCAACAAAAAGCGGATTTTTTTGGTCTAACAGTAATGTAATGATAGAATCGTTCGAGTTCGTATTGCCTGTTTTCTGTCTGTGTTTTGCTTGAATCAATACAGTTCCTGAGCCATGCTTTGGCGAAGAGTAGCGTACAATAACGTCATCGAACTTCCCACCGGAGGGATCTTCGAACGTTACTGTGAATTCAAACTGATTGTCTTCTAAATGGACCTTGTATAGGCGAAGCAATATCACCAATCCAAGCCGCAGCTGGTAGGAGATACCGTGTAAAGAAGCGTTGTTATTACCTCCGTGTTGGTGGATGCGTGTGGATGGAGCAGCATTAGACGCTAATGGTGCAGGCTCTGTGGTTTCATCAAACTTTCTCTTCCGCGACCCTCCTGCAATATTGCCCTTGTTCTGCTCCATTTTGCGATCGGCCGGTGTACATAAAACTAAAAAGCAAAACAATAGGTAATCGGAACTTGAAATCAATGTAGCATACCCTGATAATCAATGTAGGCCCTGAGCGGAAGGATATAATGGGACCTAGTTTGATTGAAAAAAAAGCATAATTTATGTAAAATTATTCAGAGTTTGTACATATCTGTAGAAATATGTATACTATGTATACTTATACTTATTGTTACGTTAAGATTGAAGATAGTTCGCACGATAGGATTCTTTTAAGAACAGGAAAAATTGCATTTCTCATACTATTTCATTTGCGATCGTGGTCCGCCGTAAGCGTACTGTGCGTACTGCTTGATACGCCTTTCCTACTAACCGCTCCATCCCAGTAGTCCTCCGTACCACTCTGATGAAGCGAAGTTTCCTTTCGGAGATGGGTTGTTAATTAAGGTCCCGCCAGTCTCTGGTCGTTTTCTACAGTGACTAGCGACTGTCGAATCTCACACTTCCTTTAGTACGGTGCGTAACGCCAGGTTTTTACTCCTCAGTTACTGCCAAGATCGCTATGTGTCGGGATGGAGATGGCAACATTCTTACGGACGAGCGAGAGGTGATCGAAAGGTGGAAGTGCTACTTCGACGGACACCTGAATGGAGCAGATGCAGG
>KB673534.1:6111958-6245350 GCA_000349145.1 Anopheles dirus
TCCGGATCCCAAGTCTTAAAATGCTTTGTACAGCTGAAACTCCTGTTGGTGCATATCATATAAATCTGTGTTTCCTTCGAATTTCGTTTATAAGTGTCAAGAAATGATTCAAAATACTTTCCAACAAAAAGCGGATTTTTTTGGTCTAACAGTAATGTAATGATAGAATCGTTCGAGTTCGTATTGCCTGTTTTCTGTCTGTGTTTTGCTTGAATCAATACAGTTCCTGAGCCATGCTTTGGCGAAGAGTAGCGTACAATAACGTCATCGAACTTCCCACCGGAGGGATCTTCGAACGTTACTGTGAATTCAAACTGATTGTCTACGTTATGGACCTTGTACAGCCGAAGCAATATCACCAGTCCAAGCCGCAGCTGGTAGGAGATACCGTGTAAAGAAGCATTGTTTTTACCTCCGTGTTGGTGCATGCGTTTGGGGTGTGCATTAGATGACCATGGCACCAGCTCGATGGTTGTATTAAGTTCCCTTTTCTTCGACCCGCTTGCAATATTGCTATTGTTCAGCTCCATTTTGTGACACACCGATGTAAATGAAACTAAAAAGCAAAACTAGAGGTAATCAGACCTTTAAATCGATGTCGCATACCATGAGCAAATCTTCTTGCGGCACAACAACCTTAACTAGGTCTAAGCCTTTCTTTTCTGCATTTTTTGACTTAATTTATACCTGTAAGCCAAGTCATGCGTACGGAAGGACGGTCCAGTTGAGATTTGAACCAACAACCTGAAGTTTGCAGGTCTTACGCTTACGCACAGGACCATACGACAGGCCCAAATCATGAACTAATACTTTTTTATTAATACGTACCGCAGAATACTGTTTCGGCAAATGATACTTGGTATTGAACTGAAAATTAGACTAAAAAAGAAAAGAAAAAAATACATATAATTTACCATACATTTAGAAGATGCAAGGATTAAATAAACGGGAAGGGAATACAAGAACCTAAACAGATTTATAATCCATAACTGTTACTTTGGTTGGCTAGGTTGCACAATAGCCTACCACCTCGCTTAGCGCTGGTGTCTGCGTCAATAAGGTATAGGGGCTTTATTGTTTATAGTTTGGTTATGTTTAATCAATTTATTAAATGTTAGTGACATTGGTAGGATCGTTGCAACGATTTTAATACAGCAATTTATGTCTGTACCTCGTATGATTTTCAAAAATTCTGTATGATTTTCAAAAATAAAACATGTTTCTATTTTTCTTGGATTTTCAAATAACATAACATATTTTAACTAACATAAATATCAGAATAGTCCTGTTTGTAGAGCAATAAAAAATTGTAAAAAAAAGCAGAAATCCACTTATACTATATGCATAAACACCTAAGCGCCCATGCATGTTTTAATGCTATTAGACTTGTTTTAAAGATTATTTAAAATACTACTTACCCTGGTGGGAGGTTGGTTGTTAAAATTAGTGTAATTGTAGATTTGTACACTCAGGGTTAGCGTTGGAGGCACTATATCCTTTGATAAGATCCTTTGGTCATTCAAACATGGTATACTCTCTCACTACAAACAGGCACGCAGATTTATTCTCCATAGTTTTTTCCACTCAAATTCCCTCGCCGGCCCGTTGTGATTTATGTACAGAAACAAAAGGAAGATCCTGCAAGTTGTAACAAGTGAGTTAGTGGCTAGTGTTTTAGTATTTCACAAAACATTTGTTCGTACTTCTCTAATAGAAACTCGTTACTATAGGTGCCATATAGAGGATCACTCCAGGACAGGACAGCATGGACTGGGTAAGACTGAACAGCGCCACGAACTCCTTGGAATTTTGCAAACTTGTTCAGTACTCTTGGCTACAAAAGCAAGGGTCAGCACCGCGGGAACTTGTTCTATATTGTAAATATGATAAGGCCAGACGTGATAAGTGAGCTAGAATGTTGGTGTCATGGTTTGAGCCAAGAGATAAGCACCTATTATCTGATCACTGCGCAGTTGATACCATTTGGCGATCAACAGCAGTCTTTCCTCTAATTTCTCTATTTTGTTCACAATTGCTTTAACTTTAACTCACTGATGGCTCTTTCAAAGTTATCGCTTCCGGATCGTTTGCTTGTGCCTGCATTTTTGGTACCGAGAGCGATAAAACTTATAATTTTGTCAC
Source organism: Anopheles dirus (assembly GCA_000349145.1). Classification (NCBI taxonomy): domain Eukaryota; kingdom Metazoa; phylum Arthropoda; class Insecta; order Diptera; family Culicidae; genus Anopheles; species Anopheles dirus. The sequence continues at coordinate 6,114,101 of KB673534.1, forward strand.
TTTTATCGGAAAACAGTCAGTATGAATCACACCGTCGCCAACCCGCGCGGGCTGAGGGTTATCGTGTCAGTACGTTTAAAGCTGGCTTTACACGTCGGCATAACGAGCTGAAAAACAGATGAGACAGCTGTCAAACTGGTCGCTCGGTATTGCTATCGCTTGGATCATGCATGGCAGGAAACCTCGAAACGAGATTAAACTGTATTTTAATGCATGTTAAGTAGTAAATTTATTATATGTTGTGAGATCAAGTAGGTTCCACGCATGGTAGCACGGCGTGGTAGTGAGAAACACGTTCGACGCCTCGCTAGGTCTGCTCAGGCCGTTATACGGACGTGTAAAGACGGCTCCACCGCTGCAAATGTCATCTCGCATGACCATGGTCGCCTCTGTGCAGTCGAGAAACTTCAAAATAAATATCAAGTCGGCACAGGCGAAACGATCTCGAACGTGTTTTTTTCCGGGCTGTACGGAGTCTAAAGTCGGCTAAAAGTGTGGACCACAATTTGTTCCGAAAAGTGAAGCGCAGCTACCCGAAACAAAACAGCGCTCCTTAATGGTGGTGTACTGTGCCGAGCGAGTGAGAAACTTCCACCTGAATCCGGAGTGAAAACGCATTTCATAACGACAGCGGCGCAGTAAGCAAGGAAACCGGGTGCCGCACGCAGGCAGAGGGAAGAGAGAAACTCGTTCCCCCAACATGACGAAATTCGTGCTTGCCAGGCGCTGCCTGGAGGTGGCCAGCGGCAGGCTCGGAACTGCCGCCACGTCCCTTTCGCCCCGGCTGGTTGGCACCACCACCACCACAAACGCCACCTGGCTAAAACAGTACACCCTGCGCTTCAGATTCCAGTCGTCGAGGCCCGGCGCCCGCTGTTACTCCACACAGGCCGACAATCGCAGGCCGGCCACCAGAGACGGCGTCGACGACGGCGACCGGCCACCGCTCGATCCGGAAGCGGTGCATGCGGATCTGCTGCGGCGGCTGACGAAGCTCTACGAGCAGGAGGTGGAGCGCGAGCTGATCGTGCCGCCGTTCAAGCGGGCCCTACTGTACGGTGAAAAATCGGCCGTCCGCGACCAGGTCGGCGACTTCAGCTTCATCCAGCTGTACGAAGCCGTCAAACGGCTCGCGGCACAGATATCGAAATGTTGCGGTAAGTTCCATCCGCGGCATGATGCAATCTCGCAGCGGTGGTGCAGCGAGACTGTGTCACGCAGTCTCGCGTCGCATCGAATCGTTGTCTTTTTTTGGAAACCTGATTCACATCCAAGGTCGGACGAGCGCCGACAATGACCTGCCGAATGAATGGCGCCGAGTGGGAAATAGCGGCGACTGTTCTGTTTAAACAGATTTTTGCGCATCCAGTCGTTTACAGCACAAAACGGCCAAGCAAAGACGCATACGCACTGCAAAACGATCGAGTTTAAACTGCGAATATGTGTGCATGTGTGTTTGTGTGGGGTGACATTCTCTAAATTTGAAACCTATCCTTGAACCTGCAACGGTACCGGTCTGCGGGCGAAGTTGTTTACAACGGTCAGTTTCGATCTCCCTGAAGGTCTTCCAATGGGTTTGCTATGACTATTGTGCTCCACCCGTCAAAAGAAGTGATAGATCGCAGCAAGCCTTCGGGTGTTAGAAGAATTAGTTCAAGACGTTACGACCTTGCCAACAGCAAACTTCCTCCAGAGCTTTAGATTTTTTTTTGAATTTTTGAAGTGAGTTAAATCATAAGCTATAATACAGTGAGTTCTTTTTTTTTTTCAAAAGAACACCCTTACAAATGGTAGCGAAATTTTGGGAACATCGAGCTACTCTACCTAGTATATGAATATTAATGTACCTAACTACCATGCTATCATTTTAAATATGTAAAACAACCAATTTTTGTCATAATTCATCAATACTGGATTTCACTTTTTTTTGCAATGTCTTATTTAGTTAAAAATTGCAAAATCATAATAGATTATATAACCTACTTTCTCAACTTGGATGAACCTAAACACTATGCTGTGTTTACATTTTTATATGATTTGTACGTGTGTTTTTAGCTAATAATCAAAATTTAACATTTACCTTACAAAAAAAAACCAAAGTGCTTAGGTGTCAACTTTTATAAACCAAACCAAACCAGACAATCAATTTCGGCAGTAATTAAGTTGGCTAAGTCGTGTGGTTTCATTCTTTTCGCTCTTGAGTTTTGATACGATGGATTTAATTACACTTCCTCAGACATAATATATTCCTTTCACTCCGTAGTCACAAAAGAATGGAGAAAAAATGCTCGAAAGAGGAAACATTTGAACGTAATCCCCATCAGCAACGATCATATTTCATTGTCACCTTTTTTACTTTTTTAGTGCAACAGCGATGATACAGCAACCAGTCGCATCCGCATTTGCATACACTGTTTGGCTTCAAAATGGCGTCTACGCGGAACCGGTGTGTGATCGGCGTTTCTTTTCTTTTTAATCGGGATGAAATGTTGCCCCGCGTCTGTCTAATTTCGACCCGATGGTGTCCCCAGGCCTTTACTGCGCCCGAGCGTGTGCGCGGAGCGTAACGTAAACAAGCGAATTCCTGCCGGGGACCAATGTTTGCCGTTTGCTTCTTGCACTGCGCGTCACTGGCGTGATTTCGCGAGATAAGATTTACGGGACATACGCGATCGTTGTCGCACGACCAATCAGGCCGGTGTCGTCTTCGCCTGACGAAGGAGCCGAGCAGCCGTAGGCAAAAAAAAACAAAACAAAGCGCTTAGAATCATTGTCGGTGGGGGTGTTCGATGGTCGAGCAGTTATTTTTAAATTTACTCTACTAGTTTACAGCGTGTTTTTCTGCCACCGGGTGCTGATGGTTCATTGACGACGTCGATTTTGCGACCGGCATCGTGATGGGACGGCGCCACACGCCATGCCGCGAGTCGGCTGCTGCGTAACTGCGTTCCCAACATCGCCTTCTTGCACCCGGTGTCAGTGGCCAGCATGCGATAACCTACGATACTACTCATCGTTCACGGTAGTGGTCGAGATTGTGTTTTGTTTTTGTTTGGATGTTTGGCTTCCCCCTCCCGCTATACTTGCACCGTCTAACTCGCACATAATTCAAGCGAGATTAGCTACAGTGGTCGATCTGTACGATCGTATTTCGTTTCGTCCCGCGGGACAAATGATGGTGCAGGCTGCTGAAAACTGTCGCCAGTTGCGTGCAAAATCATTTCTTAATGCCATTTCACGCTCCAACGCTAAATGTATTGTTAAACATAAAGTTTTTTGTTGTGGTTGTTGTGTTGCTGTAAAGAAGACCCAGACCCGGGCAGTCAGGCTGATAATAATCTACGATAGGTGCAAAAAGTCACCGATGCAATGCGTCCACGAATGGTCGCATTTTTGTGTAAATGCTTCGCTGCTTAAGCAGAACGTTTGATTAGTAAGGGGCGTGTATGTGCATTTATATGGCAGAACAAAGAAGTTGACGAAGATTGTTTGCTTTACTGGCGCTATTTGTTCGCACAAACGTTATGTGTCAGACTAGCAATTCTTGCATAATTTTTATACTATTATTAATAGTATAAAAACACAATGTTTCAGTTAATTTTATGCATGATTCAATTTCGGGTTTCAATTATTGCTTTACAAGATTAAAATTGTTTATGTGTCGTAAAAGTCAATTGACCCCTTTATTATTATTTATGGCATTTGTCTTGTATTTGAATTGATTTCATACATTTGCCGTCTTGTTTTCCACTTACTTTTTGGTGCTGTAAGGTACTAACCACGAAATCCTCTCTGGACCTCTTGTTCCATACTAAATCGTTTTGTTTATATAGTGTGTTCTTTTTCACATTCAGATTTTTTGCTTTTACATTACCATTCGTACGTATTCAAACAAGCAATAATTTAGCGATAGGTATTTATTGAACTAGATGTCCTTGATTCAAGAAGCTATACTATTCTAATGTACATCAAAATTGACAACTTTTTTGTTAGTTTCATTTGTTTTGTGGCCTCGACAAGGTTTAAAGGGTTTAACATTTTATGTAACATCACTGGAAAAGTGTGAAAATCAGGAAAATATAGCCAGTTTTTTGTTAAAGTTATGCAAACCTGCCGATAGATGGAGCCACACAATCTGGTTAACGGTTTCCCAGAGACGAAATATTGTTGTATTTGAAATAACAGCAAATTTAGTACACAAATTGTTATACTTCAAATGTTGAAAATATAACTTACAAGATGTGCTTTCGTAGCACGGAAAAATGGGAAAAATTAATGGCAATATTACAATATAAGAACCCGTCAATAGATGGCGCCACTTTAACAAATAAGCAGCGATACGTTTAACGGTACGGTTTTTATGCGGAGCGTTGTTTTCACGGCACCAGATTAGCTCATTTTTCACATTTCTTAACATTGTTATGGAAAGTTCATAGTTTGTTATATATTCTTCCCATTGCTATTTTACACAGGCAGCGCTTCCCAATCTCGCGTGGCATTCCTGTGCCCGAACAATATCACATACGTCATCAGCCAGTGGGCCTGCTGGTTTTCGGGACAAGTTGGTAAGTGCTCCATGGAGGAATGTTTTGCAACGGACGTTAACGAGTCTCTCCACACTGCTCTCCCCTCCACAGCCGTACCCCTGAACGCGAAATATCCGGCCGATCTGCTCGAGTACTACATAAAGGACTCGGACGCGTCCCTGCTGCTGACGACGCCGGAATTTCTCCCTCTGGCCGAACCACTGGCGGCCAAGTTACAGCGACCACTGCTGGTGGTGAATCACGAGCTGATCCACGCGAACGGCAACGGCACGAACGGGCAGTCGAGCGCCAGCGCCGATCCTGCGACGGCACCGGCCGCCGACGTATCGTACCTGGACCCACGCCGTGAAAATCTGCTCCAGCTGAACGATACGCTCGTGGTGGAGGGCGCCCTGAACGGGGAGTTCTATCGCGACGCGAACGCCCTGATCCTGTACACGTCCGGGACGACGGGCCGCCCGAAGGGGGTGGTGCTGAGCTACGCCAACCTCGACGCGCAGCTCCGCGCACTGACGCACGCGTGGCAGGTGAGTGCGGCCGACTCCGTGCTGCACGCGCTACCCCTCAACCACGTGCACGGTACGATCAACGCGCTCAACCTGCCGCTAGCGGCCGGCGCCAAGTGCGTGATGCTGCCGAAGTTCGACAGCAGCAGCGTCTGGAGCTACCTGCTGAACGTGAACATGACGACGAAGGAGCGCGTGAACGCGTTCATGGGCGTGCCGACCATGTACGGGCTGCTGATCCGCGAGTACGACGCGGTGTTCGGGAAGAACGCGCGCATGTGCGACTACGTCAAGACGCACTGCCGGAACAAGATACGGCTGATGATCTCCGGGTCGGCCCCGCTGCCGGGCAACATCTTCGCGCGCTGGCAGGAAATAACCGGCCACCGGCTGCTCGAGCGCTACGGCATGACCGAGATCGGTATGGCCATCTCGAATCCATACTTGGAGGGGGAGGCGGGCGGGGGTTGGCGCAGCCGGCGACAGGGTTGCGTCGGGATGCCGCTCCCGGGCGTGAGCGTGCGCATCGTCGAGCCGGAAACGGACCGCCAGCTGACGCTGGAGGGGCGCGAAAACGAAGGCATCTGGCAGACGGCGGCCGCAGCTCCGGCGCCGGAATCCGTCCCACCGCCGGAACCGATCGCAGGCCAGCTGTACGTGAAGGGCCGGTCGGTGTTCGGTGCGTACTGGCAGCGACCGCAGGAGACGGCGTCCGAGTTCGATGCAGACGGTTGGTTCCGGACGGGCGATACGGCACGCTACGAGGACGGCACGATACGCATCCTCGGGCGCACCTCGGTCGACATCATCAAGTCGGGCGGGTTCAAGCTGTCCGCGCTCGAGATCGAAACGGCCCTGCACGAGCATCCGGACACGGCCGACGTGGCGGTGCTCGGCCTGCCGGACGAAACGTGGGGCCAGCGGGTGGTGGCGGTGATCAGCCTGCGCGAGCCGGCCACGCCCGACACGACGTTCAGCATTCCGAAGCTGCTGGTGTGGCTGGAGCAGAAGCTGCCGAAGCAGGCGATCCCGAAGGAGGTCCGCGTGGTGGAGGAAATCCCGCGCAACGCCATGGGCAAGATCAACAAACGCGAGCTGATCGACCGGCTATACGGTGGCAAGAGCGAGCCGGAACCCGTTAAACCATAAGCGCACAGCACTCGTATTTAACCGTATCATCCGACTTCCGCACACATCATCATCCTCCTCCAAATTGTTCCGAATCGTAAGTTTAAGGCGCAGCAGCAGCAGCAACAGTAGCAGAAGCAGATAGAAGGAAGGTGGTCAGTATCGCACTAGTCACACACATTAATTTCGCGCTTCTTATGCCCGAACCAGCCGGGTGGGGACGTATGCTGATGTCTGCAGCATGCATCTTTGAGCATTACTTTTATGGTCTAACTTATACCCTTCATTCGACGAGTCGTTTGAAAGGGCTGGGTTTAATATGTACCTAGGCCATCTAGGCCGCAGGTTTGTAAGGTAAGGACAGCTATCGATAATAAGAATGGCAACAAGAGGATCCAAATTTGTTGTTGACGAATTACAATACAACTGATGCGTGCAGTGTGTTTCGATCCCTATAGCTATCCGAAACAAAGGTCATCGGGCAACGGGTAAACTAACTTCCAAACCACATCTTCGTCATATCCTTTACCTTTTCCTTTAACCTTTAACGTAATGTGGTTGAAACCAAATTTATGATAGCCTACCTGACTACTCTAGAGTCGGGTCTTACCTGTCCGCCGTACGGCTCACTAAGCTTATCTCTTTCGCTATAGCTGGATAGTCACTCCTTGCTGAAGGGCTTATCGTTGATGTTAAACTACGCGAGAGGATGTGATTTTCAAGAAAACATAAAATCGTCTAGAACGTCCGTGATTTATCGTTTGGTCGATAGGCAGTATCAAGATCTTCTGCGGCAGGCATAGGCAAGTAAGTCTTCCAAAACGTCACTATTTCAACCGTATTTAGCGAACGAGCCCCTGCGGCAACCAATCATTGTTTCTCTGTTTGCGCCGGTCAAGAAGATGGAAACTTTCCCACTCAGTTCACGTGTGATCCGATCGAGTGGAGCAAGACTTGACTCTGGGCAGACCTGTACCAAGTTCCCAAGAGATCGGTTTATGACAAATTAATACAACATGGAATCTCTAATTTTCGATCAGAGTGGACATGTACTAATTATAGTTATTTATCTACTAACTAATTCATTAATTTAGTAAGCAATACGGCCAGGCCGTCCCTTCTGATAAAATAAATAAATAAATAAATTCATTAATTTATTTATTCATAATGCAATTGAGCCTATTGTGGCCTCCCTAATTTCTTAGCTCTAAACCTAGCCCTAACAAACATAAAGTTAGAACAAGAAAAATCTAAATTATTAAAATTTTTCAAATGCACTTGTATGATGTAGAATAATGCTGAAATCGACAATAGTGCCTGAAAAAGTTATATGGCATTATCATTTTAGTTAAAGGATCACTGGATCCTCAGATTTCAGTTGATTTAAAGTCGTTAAGTTCTAGGTGCCCGAACTCATTCCAGAGTAGACGAAGTACTATCACTACATCCAAGGCAATGTTTCTCAGTTCGTTCCCATCCACTCGTTTGCCTGCTTGTGGGAGCGATAGAAGAAAGGAATAAGTTATTGTTTTTTATAGCCGAATGTCGCTGTTTTCAAAGGTTTCAAAGTTTTCAAATATAAATTCAACCCATGGACAAGTAGCACAACGTTATGTGTTGTATTTAGAACCAATGACGCATAATCCATTTTTACACACATGTTTATTACTAGCAAATCCAGCTCGGATAAACTTATCGTTTCAAAATTAAATAACGCGCCATTTATAGCTCTGTGCGATGTCCACCGCAGTAGCCACTGTGCAGCCGTCACCCCTTCCAGGCGAAACCGGGGCGAAGAGAGCGTTAGAGAGAGAGACGTGAAGTTTCGCTCTCCTTCCCCCCCACACACACACGGGCGGCGAAATGGTAGCAGCGAAAAGTGGATTTCGCCAGCGAAACGTTTCTGGATGCGCGAAGGGTTGTCGCCAGGGGGCGTGGGTGGAGGGCGCCGGGAAGGGTAGGGTGGCACGAGATAACGACAGAGATGAGGCGAGCAGTGTGTATGCGTGAGAGAAGACCATTCCATGCACTCTGGCTGCGAGGGTGTGTATTACTTTCGATACGACGGTGGTGAACCGAACATCCCCCAATCCGTGTTGTTCTCCGCACAGGCAGGCGCTCCTGATTAGCTCACCACCAGCAGCAGTAGCAGCAGCAGCAGCAGCACGGTTCGGGCCGACCACCAGTCGTCCGGAAGGTGCAAAAGGTGCCCGTACTGCAAGGTGTTTGTGTGTCGCTTCTACCCCCGTTTTTCGCCTACCCAGTCAAGATCAAAGACACCAGGAGAACACAAGGAAAAAAAAAGGAAAAGACACCCGAAAGCGAGTATCGTAAAGGAGGGTGCCCCCTCCGCTGTACGTGCGTGCGTGCAAGCTTTCACGGGCGCTGTAAGGGTGTGTTCGTGTGTGTGTGTGTGTGTGTGTGTTGTGCGCCCCATGAAGAAAAACAAAACACACAAAGCAAATGCGAAAAAGGTGCAGCAGGCAGCGGTGGCGGTGGTGAAAATTCGTGACTAGAATGTGACCAACCCGATGGGGTGGCGGGGGTGGGCGACGGAAAACGGGCCCGGGGGAGGGTAGGGGTGAGCCCAGAAGAAAAATTCACCCTTTCGGGGTGGGCAAAATAATAATCAGTGTGAAAAAGATTACCGAGTGTCGAGAGAGAGAGAGAAAGAGCGTGAGTGAGCGCGAGTGAGAGGGGCTGCCGTGAGTGTGGTGAGAGTGAGAGCGAGTGTGCGCGCACACGGTGTGTGTGTGTGTGCGCGTAAATGCGGCTACCGCTGGGGGAAGCGCACAAATACACGCGCGCGCACACGCACACAGAGTGTGTTTGTGTGTGGGAGAGTGTGCCAGGAGCAAAAGTAGTAACAGAGCCGAGGAATAGTAGTAGTAGTAGTAGTAGTAGTGGTGGCAGCAGCACCAGTGCAAGAGCTGGTGGTAGTAACTACTCCAAGTCCGTCTCAGGCAATGCAAAATCAACATAAAACCAAAGGAAAAATCACACTCACAGCCACACACGCGTAGGGTGGAAACGAAAAATCCCTCTGGAGAATCTCCCATTAGTGGGGAGGATGGTCCATTCGACTCTGGGGCTCTGTTTTTTTCCTGTTATTACTCTACTGGTGCCGCCTGGGGGACCCCGTGTGTATAGTTTTCGCCAACGAGGATAGAACACGGGTCTCAGTAAGCGAAGGTGTAACGAAACGAGAAAAAAAACACAACAGCAACCTCAGGAGTGTCCGACCAAAATCAATTTCGATCACTCCTTTGCTCCTTTTTTCTGCTCCGTCTTCAGTGAGGTGCTCTCTCGCTCTTTCTCGCTCGCTCACACCGCTAAAGGTCGCGGTCGCGATTTTTGGACCTGCTCGCCCGCCTGCTGCTAGGTCAGAGAAATCGGTGTACTTATTACATATTGCTCACCACCCCCAGCGCGAGAACGAGAGGGAAAACGCTTCCGTTCTTGGAGACGAGTGTCTCTGGAAGTGTCTTCCGTCCGAGCTGCTCCCCCGTGCTGTGCGTTTGCGTGTGTCTGTGTCTGCTCCCCATCTGCTGTGCGCGCTCCTGTCCATGTGTGTGGGAACGTGTGGGGCAAACACACACACCCGCGCACACGGAGGGAAGGAGGGTTGGCCGAAAAAAGCACCAAGTGTCCATGGAAGCTGTGTGCAAGGGTCCGTCGCTGGGCAGGTAGACCCGTGAGAGAGAGACCCAGAGGAAAGGGCAAGGATTGGGTTATTCGCAAAGTACCCTCGTGTGAGACGAGCGTGAGGACGGCGGCACCATCATCACCATTGTCATCCCTTTTACCGTCGTTGTTGGTGGTCGCGCGCGTTCGATAAGAATCGCACCGAAGTGTCCTCCAAATGTCGCGCGTCGCTGTGTGTGTGGTGTGGGTCAGATGGGGCGAATCTGGTGTGTATGTGTGAGCGAGCGCGCCTGCTTAGAATGAGCCGAGTGAGCGCGGATGAGGAACGGCCCGCGTGAGAGAGTGAGTGAGCGAGCGGCGGTGAGATTCATTTTATCTACCCCATCCACACTGCCTTGCGCCCCTGCTCAGGAAAAATACGCGTGCGTGTATGTGTGTGTGTGTGTGTGTGTGCGTTGCCCCATCCATTCCCCCCTCCCCCGCCCTTCTTCAACCGGGAGGTCTCCAGCTTCCGCGGGCAACTGCAAAAAGTGGAGAGCAACAACAACAACACACACAACAACAAAAAAAAAACAAAACCCGTGTGCCGTGTGAGAGACGAGAACGTCCGTCGTGCGGTTCAGAGTAGTGAGTGTGAACAGCGCGCGGCGAGAAGACGTGTGTGCGGTGAGCCCGTGTGAAACAATTCGCTTTCAATTCGGTGTGTTGTGTTGCACACAGACACCACGACGAACGCGGGCAGCTTTTGGGGGAAAATTGTGGTGGCTGTACTCGTGTGTGCGTGTGTGTGTGTGTTGGTCGCGTATTGTTTTTCACCAGTCGCGTATGCAACTGAGTGTGCGTGTGTGAGAGCGGATCTTCCAGAAAGGGCGGCACACACATAGCCGCACGCGCTCACACGCGTACCGACGGTGGAAAACTTCGCCACCGTAGCCGTTCGGCCTGGGAAAAACTGTCTGTTGGTGAGCGCTGCTGTTCCGGGTGGCGAAGGATACAAGTGCTGCTCGGGTGAGAAAGCAGCAGCAGCAGCAGCTAGCTCCAGCTTGTGTTGTGAAAGTCCAGCCCGCTGCGATAACAAAACACTAGCAACAACAACAACAACAAGAGCGAAACGGAAGAAGCGTAATGTCACCCCAAACCCAGCAGGTGTAACCGTTGTGTGTGCGTTTCCCGTAGTGTGTGCGTGTGTGCAGCAAATTTCCACACCACACGGTCGGGAGAAAAGGGCGGAAAATGCGCTGCGCGGGTGGATTTGCAGCTAGCAGAAGCAAATGAGTTTGCTTTTCCCTGCTTTTCGTTTGTGTGTTTGTGTGTGTGGGCCCGCGTCCGTGTAAACTTTCGTGTGGGTGTGTGTTTTGTTATGAGGTTTCGGTGTCCTGTTTTTCCCGAGCAAACATTCCCGATTTGCTTTACTTCCCCCCCCCCCCCCCCCCTTAACCGACAGGCTGTTTCAACCCATTTTTTGCTTTGTTTGCAGTTTCCAGTGCGTGTTCGTCGTCGTTCCCAAAATCGTAGCCGCCCGTTGTTCGCAGAGCTCTCGGAAAACGGCTGGCATTACGTGTTGTGGCTGAGCGCTGCTAGCGAAGCGAAAAGTGTAGAATAACGTAGCAGAACCGTACACGCACACGGCGAGAAATCAATAGCAACCGGTAGCTGTCAAAAGCCGCGAGTGACACATCCTTCTGCTACTGCTGCTACTACCAACACCACTACTACGACCACCCCGATGAAGTGTAGTAGGCAGCGGCAGCAACAGCGGCGGCAGTGGTGGTAGTCGTAGCAACAGAGCAACACCGAGGCGAGCAGCAGCCCAACCAGACGGCCACGACTGTAACGCTTGCCCGTCGGCTCCAACAAACACACCGACCTGACCTGACGACACGGGAAACGTCAAACGCGAAGTGTCCCCGTTAGTGTAGCACCCAACGACGCAACCCCCTGGAAGGGCGTGCGTGCGCGCTTGTGTGTGTTTGTGTGCGTGCGTGTATGTGTGTAAGGAAGTGCAACTAAAGTATTGCTGCAAGTGTTTTAGTCCCAACCAAAAAGGATGTCGTGTTGGTACAGAGAGTGAAGGAAGTCGTCTAGGAAGTCCGTCAGAGCATTATCGAAGAAGCGAAGAAGTGGTGTAAGCCGGTGTTGCGTAGTGTTGCGGTTTTGTTTTTCTTCGTTTTATTTCCACTGTCGAGTGTGCGTGTGTGCGTGTGTCCCTGCGTGCACGGTAACCAGCAAGCAGCGTACAGCGCGCTAGAGATATACCTCACAAACAACATCCGACAGAGACGGTAGTCACCAGACACCAACTACACCAGGGCCCATAAAGCGGCTCCAACCAACTGCGGTGGTCAACACACCGCATCCTGAACCGACGCTGGTGAGTACGAGTGACAGATGTCGGTGTCTATCTTCTACTATCCCAGCCCTACTGCTACTGATCCTTCGCCGAACGAATTACGCGCATAACTTGCGTACCCGTACGAAGCTACGGTTACGGAGCCTTGGTGGTCCCCCATCGTCCAGCCGGAGTCGTCCGTCCGTCCGCCGGGACTCGCAGTTATTGCCCATGCTTGCTGCCATTGTTGGTCGTCCAACGCTTTCACGGTGCTTTTTATAGAAAGTATTATCGACTATTAGTGGCTATAAAAAGGGACTCCTCCCGGTCGAGGTTCTGCTCTCCGTGCTGCGCTCTTTTAAATCGGCCGTGAACCGCCCTGGGAATGCTGTGTGGATGTGTGGGGAGGCGGGGGGGGGGGAAGCCGAGTGGGGAGGAAAACGTCCAGCGATTAGAATTTCCCATTTCGAGCAGCAGCGAGAGAGCGAGAGTGAGAACGAGCAAGAGAAGGCACGAGCGGTCCACCAACCCCGTACGTTGACCTTCTGGAAATCATCGGGCGCGCTTGCGAGACCCATCGCATCTCACCGACGGGTTTTTTGAAGGTCCCAAGGAATGTTCCCAGCCTTCTGCTTCTAGCTGCCAGTGTGCTGGAAGAAACGCGCGTTCTGCTTCATCCCCGAAACTCTCTCTCTCTCTCTCTTTGCAAACTCCGATGATCCTTGAAGTCGCTGACTGGTGAGCAACGAAAACGCGCAGGGTGACCAACGCAACGACCGTTACACGAGCCAGCAACAGTAGAGAACCCTGTTACTCGGTTTGCTCTTCTCTCCCTGTGGAACATCATGCGGCTTCGAGCCATTCCCAAAATCCTGCCCAAATGATGGACCTCATTTTCAGACCCGGGTGGTCTAGTATCCGGGAACGGAGGAACGACACGCATCGGACTCTCCTACCGTTCAGCGCACACTTCAACCCTACGGTTCTAAACGTATCGCCCCCTGCTCTCTGTGTATGTTCGTCCACCGCCTGCTAAGGATCGTTTCGATTGCAATGGAGTGGAGCGAACCTTCTTCCCGTTCTCTCAGCTCAACGATGGTTCTGTGTCGAACCTCCCTCAGGCAGGAATACAGTTTTTAAAACAAATGTGATTATCCCCATCGGGAGAATATCGATTCCCATCGCGCACCAGTGTGTATGTGTGTGTGTGTGTTTCTAAAAAAAGAGAAGACGGCTGGAAAATCCAAGAGTCCCCAAAGAGTACGGACGGTTCTCTGACCGCTACGAGGTAGCTCCTCTCAGCCGGAAGCGGGCTTTTCCCCGCTCCGCGAGAATGAGTGACACTGTTTTTTTTTCTCCAAACACATGAGTGTCCTTGCGAGAAGTGCTCCCAAGTGGAGCTGCTCCGGTGGATCCGCAATTTTCCATATGCCCCCAGCCCGGTGCCAGCAGTCGGGAGGAACACGTTTCAAAGCTCGATACTGACGTATCCCGTCAGTTCGGACAAGTTCTCCGTCGCTAGATTCATGGCAACCTCACGCGCAACACACCCCACACACATAGCACGGGACGGACATCAAGTTGTGAAGATCTCCAAATTGGATCCCCACCGACTTTTGCGGACCTGTCATTTCGGGTCGTTGCGGAACTCACGCAGATGAGCACAGCACAAGAACCTCACGAGACACTGAGCAGAGAAAAGCCGTGAGAAGCTGTTGCGACCGACCGACATGAGCGTACGCTCGCATCCAGTGCGCGCCTATCCCATCATCCCACCTCCATTCCGCTCAGTTCGCGCGCACCAACCTCAGCAGCTGGTGGAGCATGCGGAGAGGCTGTTGGGGAGAGTCCGAGAGCGTTTCTCCATTATCGGATGGATGGTGAAGGTGATTTGCGGGAGCACCTGCTTGCGCGCGCGCGCGCGCGCCCCTGTGTGTGTGCGTGTTTGTCTCGAACGCACGCACGCACGCGAACGCGCGGGAGAGCGTGTGAGTTGCAGCCGCGAGACTAATTGCGTCTACTCGCGGGTGGGTTGCTCTGTTGCTTGTTTAGGTTACGACGGCGGTACACACCACAGACCTAGTATCAGCGTGCTGAGGAGTCATGTTGCAAAGGAGGGAGGTGCTGGGTGAGAAGCAGTAAGAAGATTGATTAGCAAGCACCACTCACACTTGACCAGATCACCAGATCGAGCGTACGGTGGTGGCGGTGATGATGATGATGATGATAGGGTGATGGAGAGATAGATCCTCATGCAAGAAATTGTCTCTAATCGCTCATCCACTTGTGTTCCCCCGTTCACGTCCACCACGACAGGGTGGTGAGCTGGATAACATACACACCTGTAGTACGTGCGCGCTTGTGTGCGAGCCTGTGCTGTCTTGGGAGCTGCAGTAGCTACAGCATCTTCACGATCGACCTCGGCCACACCACATTACTCGCTAGACTGATCAGTTGGGATTGTACGGTTTTCGGAGACGACGTCCGTTGGTGCAGGTAACCCTAGAGAAAGCGAATTGGGATTGTGTTTCGGATACATCCCTACATCTGGAATAGCGGTTTGCACTGGACTTCGATTACATTTCTTCGACTATAGCCATCAACAGTTTCGGTTTTCGCTGCTCCCGGTTCAATACTGAGCTAGGTCAAACAAGTTAGGCTAGTTGATATCGTAAAGCAACACGCGTATGATTCAAATTACGCACACTTGGTAGATATCTAGCGCAAGAAGATACGTATTCTTAATTTATCTTAAAGTTAACGATTCTAAGGACTTGGTGTCCTGTGGATGTAATGTAATGCCTCATTCGAAACTAAATTTCAGGGTGCTTCAAGTGTCATGGTAAGATCCAAGATTGTGGCATACGAGATAAGATCATGTAAGCGAAAAGGGACGCACAACTGAACCCCAATTGTACTGAAAGGTTGCAAGGATGTGAAGGGGTCGCCAAATGGAGGCGCCCAGTCGCTTGTAATAATTTTCCTACTATTTGTTGCTCGTGTATGGAACAATGTGTTTCTTTACCTAATATTGTATGGAAAGATAGAGATTGGAGAGTTTCGCTATGTAATGTGCATCGTGTCGTCATCTACAGGTGCGTTAGATGAGTCATATTAGGTTGCCGATGAAAGGTTAGTTCCGTTTGGACTCTTTTGAGCAGCTTATTTGGAACTTATTTGGAAACGGTCGATGCGAATATCCTTCGTTGATATTAGAGAAAGTTACTATCATATTTGATATTTTCTATTATTTATGTTTTTTTTTTTCAAACATACGTTCTTAAACGCACATTGATGAATAGGTTATGAACGCTATCCATGGTTTCTAATCCCAGATCTTTGTGATAAATGCCCATACATTTCACGTACGTTGGTCTTAGAAGACCCCGTATAAGTCCATAACATGCTAAGAGAATACCCTAAATACTTCCATGTAGAAAAGGATGTGACCATATTGCACCAGTGCTATCATCCGACCTGGAACTCGAGCCAACACAGTGAGCAAGAGCGGCCCTGTTTTGTTGGCAAAGGTTTTTATTTTGCTTTTCACCTCGCACAGGTGCAGAACGCAAGAATTGGTTAATGGAATACCTTCGGCCGGCATGCGAACGAATCGCAGCTCAAGAGCACTCCCCTTCCTACACACTCGTTTGTGGGTGGTGGGTGGCAGCGGATACCCGTGCTTTATGCCTTATTCACGGCGGGCTGTTCTAAAAATAGACGGCATCAAAAGGCGGCGGGGCAACGTCGACAACCCTCCACTTTAAGACGCATTACAAAAATCCTTTCCGGACCTTCGGGTCGGAGTTTGTCGTGTTTTGTGAGTGTGCGTGTGTGTATGTTTGTTTGCCGGATTCGGGTTTGGGATGCGCGATTGGTGCGATGGAAGTGTTCTGCCGTGTCGGCTTTCAACATTGATAACAGTCACTAGTCGTGAGTCATATGCTTGGGTGTATACTTATCGTAAAATCATAAAATAATTCGATTTTAAATTAGCTATCGGTTATGTCTTTTGGCAATGTCTGCAATAATTGAGTAGCACGTGACTCATTTGGACGTTAAAGCTGTCCCAACCATTATACTTATATATCTGTGCGTATCTGGGTGCAGAGCATTGTAGAAACTTTGCAACGTATTGTTGTTCATAGTTTTCTCATTTATATTTTGTTCTGTAGTTAACAACAAGAGCTATTTACTACTTACAATCGTTAAGTTTCCTTCCTTCTTATTGTCCACTGTTTTTATGTTTTATTCACATTTTCGTATACACAGAAGATCCTGTGTATGTTTGTGGTATGTGTGTCTATTTATAGCCCTAACTACAGAGTCCATTTTATTGGATGGTCCATTTTAGCAAAATGGTCACAAAAGCCCGTTTACATGAAGCACAACTCGTCAAGCGCGAATGCTGTCAGTGCTGTCAGTTGTCCATTTATCTGTCTAAATCGTTTTTGGGCTCGGCAGGTGAAACTCATGCGCAACTCAAGCGCAACTCGATATAAACAAACCTTTTTAGTGAGTGTGTAAACAAATATAGGATCTTTAGCTAATATATTGTATTTTAGTCGTTGTTGTTTGTTCATTTGACGATAAAATTTTGCGATAAAAAGTGAATAAAAACTAGCTAATTCTGCCTGCTTCATCTCAAGCGCAACTACTTTACATATTGTCGAGTCTACACGAAGCGATGCTAACTTGACGTTATTTTGGAGTTGCGCCGTTATTTTGGAGTTGCCGGTTCCATTATGTTACAGTACTAACAGGCAGTTTCAGAAACATACTTTTCGGGCCATATCCAGGCCAAACGATGGCCTTGAACAGGATGGGCTGTCAAAAATTGGCATGATGACACAACGCACCAAGGCACAATGGTACTAGCAGAGGTCACGGAAGATGGCCACAAATATAAAAGTAAAATTTCTCCACAACAAATGATAGTTATCGTTATGATTACTATTGTATGCTAATAAGCCGATACGTTCATATCGTTTCGCAGACAGACAGAAACCCGCGTCACCTATTTCCGTTTCTGTCCGAGGTTTTACGATGATTCAGCCCTTAGGAGACACGAAGATCACGATGCGCTGATTGTTGTTGTTTGCACGCTGGCGACGCATCCACGGGAGCACCCTTCCACGCCGCCATCGGTGCCAGGGACAAAATGTAGATAACAAATTTCATGCCCTTGCTTCTTCTCCGCTGGCTGCCTCTCCTTTGCCCCTGTACCAAGATGGTGCACCAGAACGGAGGGACACTGGGACGCGAGAACACAGGTCGATGACTAATCGCGTGGAACCCTGCGTGGGTGCCTATCACCCGCGATGGTAAGCTGCAGGTGATGACAAAAGTCACTGCAGTGCGCATTGACCAGGGGCGATTGTTTCGAAATTCATTCAAATTTGATCGGGCTTTGGCTCCTCTCGGTACTTTCTTGTGTGCCTGCTCCAGACGGTTCTGGGTGCTACGATAGCCGGGTGCGTGCCTCGACCTAACTTAGAGTGAATTAATGATGTGTTTCTTCGAATTCCAATTTCGTAACATTGGGCCAGTCGTGTGCCGTCGTAGTGGAAAACTCGCGCTTCGTTGGTACGAAAGTTATGAACTCGAAACTTTGGTCTAGGTTCGTTCTGGTTGCGACTGTGCGACTAAAGGAGTGAGGCAGCTGAGTCTGGCGTATTTCGTAGGTTCTAGCTCATTCGTTAGCTTTGCCTAAAGGGAACTCTGCTGTACGATGATTGATATTTGGACATTAGAGTCGTCAGAGGTTACGTATTGCTGTTTGGCTTCTGCAGCAAGTAGGATATTAATCTGAATGGTTTTAACATAAATTTGGTTTAAAGATATGTTTAAGAACTCAATTTCGTAAAAAGGCTTTTTCGATCGAAAATTCAGTCAGTTCGTAGAAAAGCTCGAAATGCTCTCCTCGTCCATTTCAGTCAAGATACTAAAGTAAAATATATCGATTTTGACACTACTAGCCCTCATCGTCACAACTGGGTGTTTCTGAACTTTTCCTTTCTTCTAGGCTTCCTTCGTAAACAGCCTGACTATCGGAAAATCTTCGAGAATGGAGGATTATCGTTGAAAGCTCCTACAGCTTCTGTGATAGTATAGTCGCAGAAGCTTGGAACCTGACAGTAGCTAATACATTCAACAACTGTTCGCACCATTGTTACGACTGACTATAAATAAAAAGCCATACAAATCGTAAAAGCTCACCAAATCGGAACACATTTGAGCTTTCAAAAGCTTTGAAAGAGCTTCTTGAACGGTTCGAAACTTCACGAGCGGTGTGTCTTTGCTAGTGTGTAGCAGCTTTTCACGAGCAAAAAGCCTGTTTTACGATCGGAAACTCCCTTCGATCGGTTCGCCATCGGTCACCCGCAGGGGATATGAACGCTGGGATGAAAAGCGACATGTTTTCCAGTCAAACCACACTTCGGTGTTGCGAAAGGGTAAACTGTTTTTTGTTGTTCCCTCTCGGTCGTATCACAAGAAATGCCACATGTAGCAGCCCTACCACCACAATGGTAGGTTGTGTTAATTAAAACATCGACGTGTAGTAGCTTCAATTCCCCCAACGCGGGACGGACCCGGCACATCGAGCCGCGCGCAACGAATTTCGGGAACCAAAAGGGGAGGTGGGCTTGCCTGTTTCCCACGCTTTCCCGTGGCCGTGCGGTTTAGGAAATTCGATCCGTTTACACCCGCTTATCCGCGCGCGCGCGCTCTCGACCGGTTGACCGCCCTTGATCCCTTATCCCGTTCGGTTGTTGGCGGTTTGTTGTTTTTTTTTCTTTCTTTCTCTTCTCGCTTTTGCTTCTCCCCGGCTCCAGCCGATAATGTGGCCGCGCGCGGTGGCTTTGCGGATTTGGCGGATAAAGTAAGCCCAGAAACAACATCTGTTTTAGGTGAAGTACTGGCTGGAGGTGATGGCCGCTTCCAAGCCCTCCTGTCTCCCGGCTACCTTTTGTGTGTGTGTGTGTGTGTGTTTATGTATTTTTGGGTGACGTTTTGCGTGCGTTCGGCTCCCGGGGAAAACACACGGTGTATGGGTGTGCGTGTGTGTCTTAGCCACCCACGTCCCACACGGAAGGCCGTGTGCGTGTACGTTCGCAATCATGCCGAATGGAGCCCGGGCACGAATGGCCGCCTGGAAGGAAGGATAAGTGGTGACGATAAAAATTATCTTTTATCCCGCGACTCTCCGTCATGTCGTCATTGGGGCTGGGGTTGGTGACGTAACGGTAAGCCACCCAACTCACCCACCCACCGGCGCGGTGGGAGGGAGGTGGATGTTTATTTTTGGAGCTTTTTATTTCACTCCATTTGGGCGGAACCGAGCCCGGGGAGGGGCTTTCGGCACGGAAGGGTGGGCGGAACGCGAGGCAACAGAAACGTCCCGTCACAGTCATGAATGGAACCGCCGATGAAAGGGATGTGTGTGTGACCGTGTGCGTCGTTTCCCAACCCAAGACGCCCAGAGACTGTATCGTGCAGCAACAGTGTCTTTACTCGCATCCTCTTTTGCGGCCGACGTTCTATTACACGTTGCGATTGACATTTGCATTCGTGCGCAAGAATGTACGCTAATAATTGACGATGATGTGCCGTGGAGTCTCGCGCTCCGGTTGGCCCGATGGAAACGTTACTCAATTTCGCTTGAAATCACCCACACACACACCCATACCAGCCCAACGCGTTCGGTTCGGCTTCTGTTTTATTGATTCGCGTGAAAGCTCATTCATGTATTTTTGTTTTGTTTTGTTAGCAATGTCATACTGGTGGCAGAGGGTTGGTAATATATTTTTAAAAATAATTGAATTTTAAATAATAAAATAATAATATAAAATGAAAATAACATAAAAGAACAAATAAAATAAGACTTTTCACTACCACTACCACCAAAACCAAACCAACGCAACGAAACCGAAAGCTAGTTGCTCAAATCGGCAAACACGCACGATCTTGGAACGTTCGTTCCGGAGTTCATTTTCACCCATTTTCTGTCTTTTTTCGAAAATTTTACGGATGAACATCGGCATCCGTCTGAACAAGACATCAGACACGAACAAACCCATACAATCATATGGGGGTGCTCGGTCAGACAGTCTCGGACAAACCAGACAAACACGGTCTCGAACAAGCCAGTTTGGTTTTGTCTGGCATGCTCGATTCACACCCTGCTATGTGAACCTTGGCGATAAATCCGTCACAAAACGTCAAATAACTGTTTTTTACACTAGTGCGGTGGTTCTTTTTAATAATGGTGTAGTTTATCTTACGTTAAAGAGTGGAAATTTAACAACAATATCGGTGCCTAACAAATAAGTCTTATGATATGTTAAGTTAGGTAGGGCTCTGGGAACTATTGAACAAAACAAACAAACAAGACAAGTTCGATAGGGTGCTCTGGCAATTGTCTGTTGTCTGGCGGAAATGTCATCCGTAGCATCATAACAAACACTGCTTTAATTTGATATCTTTGTTAAATTTCTACACGTTACACGTGATAATAGACGTAATATAAACTACATAATCATTAAAAAGAATCACCGCGCAATAGTAAACAATAGTTTTTGAAGTTTTGTGGCGGATTTATTGCCAAGGTTCACACAGCATGGGTGTGAATCGGACATGCCAGATAAAACCAAATCGGTTTGTTCGAGTCCGTGTTTGTCTGGTTTGTTCGAGACTGTCTGACCGAGCACACCCCCATATGGTTCTATGGGTTTATTCGTGTCTGATGTCTTGTTCGAGAGGTGCCAGACTTGTAAGTTCATTTCATGATGAACCGTTATGCATTGGCCGATCATGCTATTCGCTATGCCTGAGTTGAAATAAATATATGTACACAATCAAATCAAAACTATTTAATGCAGCACGGAGGCAGCAAAGGTTAATATTTTCAAAATTTAGCTTCAATCATCCCCAATTCCGGACACGTACGCATACCAGCACAGTTAGAGGGCATTTAAAATTCATCCCATGGCCGTTTTTGCGTTCGGTCAGCGCTGTGTTGTGTTAGTGCAACCGAACAGAAACACGAGAGAATGATTTGTTATGCCATAACGAATGTTTCTCTGCGACATAACAAACAGACCCAAATCGGCAAACTCGAACGTTCCCGCCGGAGTGAACTCAGTGTACACGGGATACGTTCATCTGTAGTATGAGTGGAAAAAGAGTGTAGTGAGAGTAAGAAATGTGTGGGTAATGAACAGAGGAGCGTACGTTCCCAGATCGTTCCTAGATTGCGTTCGAGTGCGAGTGATATTCGGCCATACCATTTAACAATACGTACGTTCCTGGAACGTACGTCCCGGTGTTCATTTGGTTTCGTTCGCTCATGAACGTCAAGTTTCAAAGAGGCACTAAACAGGGTAACAGAAGTGCTTCTCTTCTCATCGTACGTTCCCGTAGCGTAGGAGCTTGTCGAGCTGTTCTATTGAAAGACTTAGGCAGCGCTCTGGCTCCTCTCGAACAAAACAAACAAACATGATAAGTTCGATAGGGTGCTCTGGTAATTGTCTGTTGTCTGGCCGAACTGTCATCCGTAGCATCATAACAAACACAACTTTCATTCGATATTTTTGTCAAATTTCCACACTTTAACGCAATATAAACTTCAAAATTATTAAAAAGAACCTCCGCGCATTTGTAAACAATAGTTTTTTGACGTTAGGTGACGGATTTATTGCCAAGGTTTACACAGCATGGGTGGGAATCGAACACGCCAGACAAAACCAAATCGGTTTGTTCGAGACCGTGTTTGTTTGGTTTGTTCGAGACTGTCTGACCGAGCACTCGCATATGATTGTATGGGTTTGTTCGTGTCTGATGTCTTGTTCGAGAGGTGCCAGAGCGCTGCCTTAAATTAAATGTCATTTCAATCGGCGATCATTTTTACCGCAAAATGTTGTTTATAGGGCGTGTAGGTTTAGAGAGACTGTGAGCTAGGCGGTACTCTCGTCTCATCTTCTTTCTCCCGACTGGGAATCGATTCCCGTCGTCCGTCGTGTGACAGGCGGGGATACTGATCACTATACTATCGAGAAAGTTACCTGCTTTCCAGAGAAGATACTCAAAGTCCCTTCCAAATGGAGCAGCCTGGTGTTTTGTATAACATGTGACCTGTTATATTGGAAGAAAGTCTATAGCTGATGGGTTATCGATAAACGCTCCTATTCTATGATTCTTCGATCTTGAAATCTATTTAGTTCTTTTACAAAAATCAATGTTTGCCGTAGTATTAAAAAGCAATATTTGTCGAATATATCCTATTGACTTGATTTTCATCAGATAAAAGTAAAGTGGCATTTTGTTCAAACAGCTTTTTCAAACTATCCAACTCCATCCATGGCTCATTCTTAGTTCCGTAACGCTCCGCTGAGGTGGTGTTGCTTATTTGCTTTGGGTCTCCTTTTACGGCGCCGGTAATGTATTTGCCATACCTCCGTTTAATCGCTCTCGTGCTAACTCTTTTGTTAACAATATATTCGTCACTGTCGTCTGAGCCCCTGTCATTCCGCGGCTCACCTTTGTCGCGGCGTCTCCAAGTCACCGATGGTGCACTGCATTGCGCCGGAGCGAGGGAGAGACTATGACGTGATGGAGGACTTCGGTCCGCGCAAAGATAAAGGCAGTGTTGGAGAGTCGCCTCGATCACGATGGGCGCGCGGAATTGTAAGGCGGGAATGTGTGTGTGTGTGTGTTTGTGCTTTGCCTCGATCGGGGGACTTGAGCAGTCCGGTCACATAATTCCTGGGGAATGATCGCGATTAAAAAAAATTGAACGCCGGTGAATTCGTCGCAATGATCGCGTTCGGCGTGCTTGTAAGCATTGTTGATGTGCTACTGGTGGCCAGCAGATCGGTAAGATGTGCCGTGAATAATTGAGTTGAATTGGAGAAAGGATGCATTCCTTTCGGTTTGTGCTACACATTGTTCATCGTAGCTCCCCATCGAACCTTTTCTACCACAGCAAACTGTTACATCTAGACATCGCAAATGTCTCGATGAACATCCGAACAAAATTTCCAAATTTCTATCTTACGTTGTTGTTACTTCTGGTTCAGTTCTATATAATATTTCAATGAAGCTTACTGTAAAGGGTGAAAAATCTATTTTTTTTAATTACGCTTCTCGTCAACAGATGGAGCCACTAAATCAAAGCTGCAGCGATACATTTTGCCCATAGCTACTGCGGTTTTTGTGGATGTGTTTTCAGTGCTCAAATATCATTTAGTATGATTAAATATGATTAAACAACATAAAAACCTGGTACTCAAGCTGTCTTTTGTCTATGATCGATGATGTTTTCAAGTAACAAAGAACAAAAAAAAACCCAATTTTGCTCACGCTATATTCGATATAGCTACGAAATATAATTTCCCTGCTACCAGCGCAGCGTTCGGGAGCGATGTTATGTATGCGTGTATCGAACGTACTTCCCGCCTGCCTGGGTGAGAGAGAAATTAAAGAATCATGCAACATATCATCTGGGGTGGCCTGGGGTGCCTTTCGACCTATCGATTAATGCTAATCAAGCACCCCGAAGTGCATTTCTGTATCGCCGTCGATCAAACGGTAAAGCGGAGTGAAAGGCGCCGATGGTGGATGACGGAGACGAAGACGGGGAGAAGGTCGCTGTAATAGACCCTGACGGTCAAACCGAAAGGAAGGTGTAATTGAGGCTCGAGCTTCGGGCCATTTCTACTGGCCCTGTGGAATGCGCCGAGTGAGCGGGTCGGACACCGGCCAGTCGGAATTGGCAGTATCCCAGCCGTCCGACGGATCCAGATTCCGAAACCGGGACCGTGGGACATTGGTTGGAATTCTAGCCTGTGCACGTCGGAAACAATTACACGCAATTATCTATTTATTTGTTGTATCGTTCGAGTGGTGCCGATGGAGCAACTGAAAACGAATCAAATTATCGATCATTACACGGCGTAGTTGCGGGTGGCGAGCGAGAGGTCCGCAAAACAAACCAAATTGCCGGTATATCACAAATTGCGACTTAATTATCAGGTTTTTCGCGAAAGAGTGAACATGTTTGGTAATTTGCTATCCACCAAGAATTATGCTCTATCGTTTCGAGCTACTATTGTTTGCCTGCTACTGTTGGGAAGATTAGACGATAGTTAGAGAACGTTTAAAGTGAGCGAAT
Organism: Anopheles dirus; assembly: GCA_000349145.1. Lineage (NCBI taxonomy): Eukaryota > Metazoa > Arthropoda > Insecta > Diptera > Culicidae > Anopheles > Anopheles dirus. The sequence goes on from KB673534.1 coordinate 6,138,428, forward strand.
AGAAGGCAGCGGACCATCCCTACCATCCGTGTCACGCGATAAGTCAATCGAAAGTAAAAGAGGTCAAATCAATGATCTTGTCGCGACAGCAGCGAGACACGTCCGGTTGTAGTGACTATGTGGACTGATCAATCTGAATCGTTTGAACAACTTGGGTACAGTTTGTAGACCTTTGTTCCTAGTTTGCACCAGATGCAATATCTTGCTTAACTGATAGCTTTTTTCGAACTGTAAAACTATCCTTCGTTCCGTTTCTAGTTTTGTCCTCCAAGCTATGACAGTAGATATAACAATAGTACAACAATAGTGCATAATAATGGGCCTATGAAACCTACGAGATATTGGGCCTTCGAAAGACTTGATTGTCACATTGAACACATTGATTCTTGGAGAGTGCACATTAATGTACTGCAAGTTAGTGAGAATATCGTACAGTTAGCAGAGTTCGTCACTGTGGAGACTCTCCATAAAGACACGTCCAAGATGACTTCGTCATATTTGAACGGAGTCCATGTCTCCGAAGCATATGAGACTATAATCGTTGTACATAGTATCTGCTTCTACCTATGTGGCGAATAAGTTTTGTCGAGTATCTTTGAGCGTTATTGTCTGAGCTGATTTTTTACCTTTATAGGCGGAGAACGACTCCAATTGTCTCTTTCATCTGCAAACGGAGGCTTCTATGCTTTGGTAGGTCTATAGGTAGGTCTATTTTGCTAATATAGGAGAGCAATGTATGACAGGCATCTCTGTAGCATATGTAATATCAGATGTGTTTGATAGTATCTGGTCTCCGAAGTTTACCAAATTTTCGCTTCGACGCTTGTCAGTAGAAGATATCCCTTTACGGAATCTTGCGAACTACCTTTTCTGCATAAGGTTGAAGTGCGTCTCAGTTCAACACATACTATACGTTGGTCGATTACTTTGTAAGTGAAGTTTAAAGCTGGGGATAATTGTGCGTTGATGCACTCTATTCAACCATCGATACGTCCATCGTCACCGTCGTTCGTATAAGAACACGACTGGCGGCGCACAATTGTGTACGCTGGAAGTACAAACGCTACACCACACAAACACACACACACACGCACACAGACAACATAACTGAGAAGAGCTTTTGCAAAACCGGATGAAAATAGTCCAGATGGCGCGCTGGGAGCGGCAAGCGGTCTGAACAGGGCTTTAGACGCATTTTTTCTGTGTGTGTTTTTTTTGTGTGCTCCATTCTCTCGTCCATCAACTAATCCAAGCATTCGGTCGGCTGAGTTCTAAACCGCAAAACCTCCGCCCCACCACCTGTAGACAGTCCGTTGCGCTGGGAAGAAACGGATGGTGGACACTGGTGGCTGGATAATCATTGACGCGCGCATACAGACACACTCACACACGCGCGCTGGTGGGTATTCGGGCGCTATAACGACGACTGATAATACGCTGAGCAAATTTTCTCACATTGCATAATTATCAATAGCAGCAGCAGCAGCAACGGCAGCGCCAACGGCAAGAGCAAAGGCCGCCACAACTGTTGCAGGCAACTCAGAACGAGCGCTTGCTGAGCGGAGAAGGTGCGTTAGGCACCGGAGATATGTGAGATGTGAGCGTGATGCGAGAGCCAGAGCCAGCAACAGCAGCAGCAGTAGCACGCAGTGACACAGCGAGCTGGAGCGAGCTGGAGCAAGGAGAAAAACTGGCAAAATGAGAAGATAAATAGGGGGGACTGAGATGTGCTATTAAAAAAAAACTATGCGGAGCTTCGATTCGTGGAACAGGGCACACAAACGCACACACACACACACTAGGGTGGGATACATGAGGCGGAATCGTTACAGTTTAAACACTTGCCTACCGCCACCGTCGTCGTTGTCTGGGCCTGCTGCAGCGAAGTGCAGTTTCAAGTGCATCAAACCAGATAAACAAACGAACCAACAAGCAAACAGACTAATACAGCCCGAAATGCACTCGAACTTGATTTATGAGGAGTGCTAGGGGGTCGTTTTAGTGCCACGCCATCCCATCATCGCCTGACATTAGCTATACAATGTAAGATGACTTACTCGTTGAACTGGGTCCCAAATATACTCTTTATAGCAATAATCAATTAAATGTACTACGGTCGAGACGTGGTCCATACCACAGTTTCATCGTGAGTTCTAATCTAGTCTAGCTTGGACATATTCAGATATGCTTTGTTTTGATTGTTCGGTCGACAAACGCCTTCCAGCACCTCCCTCCATCTTTTTGGCTGCTTGAAGATCGGCTTGAACTAGTAGTTCCTCCAATAGAGGGCCTCTCTTTTAACCTTTTCCTACAATAAGATTATCTCCCAATAGTATAATCAGGTAATTTCAACTGGACTAGTCTCCCACGTTTGCAGGAAGGAAAGTCAGAATACGTAAAGCAACGAGACAAAAAATCAAAAAACTTTGAAACTCGAAATGACCAGTGTCTCTCCAAGTTTTTATCTCTTTTTCTCACGAAAGTTTGAAGGTTGAAGTTTTTTTTTTCAGGAGACATATGATTCGGAAAGGGCCATTGAAACATAGGTTTCCTCCGTTACTACGTAGCTATCGTAGCTATCAAAAGCTCAGATAAGCCTACTGTCGATCTTGATATTCTACAGACGCGAAACAAGACTTATCTCAACCGAACAGAGTTGAAGTTTTGGGAAATGTTCAAAGGAACAGTGTGATAACAATATCATTACATGTCTAGATTGAATCTTCTGTCTGCAATAAGCACTCTGATCCTGACTTTGAGAGGTATTGCATATTGTATCAGACCTGGACAACTGGTAGAGGTTGAATAAGTGCATCACAATGTCGGACATTGCTTTGCATGTCTGGAGCTCTACCGGTTCCTGGAATTACTGGGTTTCAAACGATTGCTTAGCATACCGGAAAAGGTATACACATATTTCTCCACAGGGCTAATTGGAACAGCTATAAAATTCTAGTACAAGAAAGAACAGCCGGTTACTGCCACTCTCGCAGAGGCTGCAGGTTGGTTCCGTTTGGCCTCGCTTTATGCTCCAAATATGACACGCACTCAAGTACACCGCACGTGGTCCTAGCTCCTTACCTTGGACCTTACGAGGAGGAGACCAACAAAGGCCCGGCCCATCATGGATGCGCAATGTAGGGCAGGGAGAAAGAGTGCGATAAAATTGCAAATTCTCAATCCAGCCTGCTCCAGCGGAGTGACCCTTCATCGTCATCGTCGTCAGTCAGGCATCATTCCCGCGGAGAGGAGCGATACAATTGGAGGCGATTATATTTTTATTTATAGCATCATCATGCTCTCGGAAGGCTCTCTCCTTGGTGTTGGGGTGAAAGGGGGAATTTCGAATGGCGGATGCATTATTCACGTCGCCGCGCCCCATCCCGGACACATCATCCCGTTCATTAAGGTAGCTCGCGCTCGCGTCGTCGTGGCGTTTCCGATCGCGTGCGTGTGTAGGATGAAGTGGCGGCGTTCGCTTGTTGTTGCCCCCGTTTCTTTCCCAGCGGAAAGATTCCCTCGCGCAATCAATGGCACTCCGCCCCGTGATTACCTGCCCCGTACCTTCGCTAGCACGGGATGCAGGAGGGTTGAGAACATTTGCGGCGGGGACACAGAACTGGCAATCAACTGGACGTACGGGTGGCCGCACGAGGTTGTGCACACATTTCAGTAGCAAGCACAGCGGCGTGCAAACGTCGGTGAGAAGGATGGGTTGGGTTGGGTTGGGGGGCGAAGTCAGTGTGCGTGATTCAAATAGTACACCTATGGCAGAGGAGAAGTGCTAATGCCCATACTATTGCTCTTATCGTTCCAGAGTATCAGACCGGTTCGGATTCACTTCTCGAGGAAGACTGGAAGACGCCGTACCGCGTCAGGTCACGGGAATATGAGCGTGTAGAGCGACATCTGCAAGTGACACCCTGTGGCCGGAAGCTATGTCCAGCGGATAGAGTGTAGCTAATCAGACACCGAGTGCCCAGGATTGTGTGCTACACACCGAACCATTCGGGCAAACTTCCACAACCCTCCGCACGAGTGGACGTAGTAAGCGGCGTACGTACTGCACCAGTGTCTCCGCTCGGTTCTGGACGCAACGCGCCAGACACACCGGTGGAAGCGGAACAGGCGCGACGACGACGACGACGACGGAGGGTTCCCGGGAAACATCGCACCCCGTCTAGACGCTGGCTCGCAACGGTGAAGCGCGGGGGGCCGAGTCTCCCGATACGTCACCGGAAGGCGGTGCCACCTGCTGGTGGGCGCCCTGGTCAGCGATGGGTTGCTTCGGCTCGGCCGGATCGAAACAGTCGGACTCGAACAGCTCCGAGGACACCAAGAGCCAGAAACGGCGCAGCGATGCGATCACGCGGCAACTGCAGAAGGACAAACAAGTATGGCGCACAGCGGCCCGCCGCATGCCCGATCCGACCAACGTCCTGACCGTCTCCCCGTTCTACTTCTCCCGCAGGTGTACAGAGCCACGCACAGACTGCTACTACTCGGTGCCGGTGAGTCCGGCAAGTCCACCATCGTGAAACAGATGAGAATACTGCACGTGAACGGGTTCTCCGACAGCGAGCGGAAGCAAAAGATCGAGGACATCAAGAAGAACATTCGTGATGCTATTCTGGTAAGCCGGGCGCTGCTCCAAGTCCCTCCACAGATATCCTTTAACTAATGCGCTTCTCTCTCTCTCTCTCTCTCTTCTCCACGGCAGACAATTACGGGTGCAATGAGCACACTGACACCGCCTATTCAGCTAGAAAAACCGGAGAATCAGGCACGGATGGACTACATCCAGGATTATGCGTCAGGTATGGTGGTGGCTCCGGGTCGAGAAGCAGCCGTCTCCAGCGCGGCGCACTCTATACAACACGCTGTTCTTTTTGCCTCCAACAGGGCCTGATTTCAATTATCCGCCGGAATTCTACGAGCACACCGAGGAGTTGTGGAAAGACCGCGGCGTCCAGCAGACGTACGAGCGATCGAACGAGTATCAATTAATTGATTGTGCTAAATAGTAAGTAATAGGCCCTCCGGCCGGGCCCGCCTGTCACTCTCCATTAACCTGCGCTTCTTCCCGGACAGCTTTCTGGATCGTGTTAGTGAAATCAAGCAGCCTAACTATACTCCAACCGAGCAGGATATCCTGAGATGTCGTGTGCTAACCTCTGGCATTTTCGAAACTAGGTTTCAGGTTGATAAAGTGAATTTTCAGTAAGTTGACGCGAATTAGGAGGGGGAGAGAGGGGGTGGGGGTTGCGGCAGGTCGCTAATGATTGCAACTTCTGCTCCGCAGCATGTTCGACGTCGGAGGGCAGCGCGACGAGCGGCGTAAGTGGATCCAATGCTTCAACGATGTCACAGCAATCATCTTCGTGACGGCGTGCTCTAGTTATAATATGGTCCTGCGCGAAGATCCCACACAGAACCGGCTACGGGAGTCGTTGGATCTGTTTAAAAGTATTTGGAATAATCGGTAGGTTCGCGAGCGCTCACGTACACACACACGGAGCATTGGAAATAGTTGACTTCTAACTGTCTTCTCGGTCTTCCCACAGATGGTTACGGACTATATCCGTCATATTGTTTTTAAACAAGCAAGACTTACTGGCCGAGAAGATAAAGGCAGCCAAAAGCAAGCTGTCCGATTACTTTGGCGAATTCAATCGTTACCAGACGCCAGGTAAGTACATCGTTTACCAGCGTAGCACCGGACACAGCGGCGTGTGCGAGCGCGTGGGTTCATGTTTTCCCCTTTTTCCACACACTCTCTACTCCGCAGCCGACGCTGTATGCGAGATGGGTGAAGATCCAGAAGTGATTAGAGCAAAATATTTTATAAGGGATGAGTTCTTGGTAAGTGCGGGTTTCGATGTGTGTGTGTCTGCGTGTCCGGTAAAGGATGAAACACTTACGTACCATTTCTCGCTTCCTTCTGCAGCGTATATCGACAGCGAGTGGCGATGGCAAACACTACTGCTATCCACACTTTACCTGCGCTGTAGATACGGAAAACATCAAGAGAGTTTTCAACGATTGTCGGGACATCATCCAGCGGATGCATCTGCGGCAGTATGAGTTGTTATAGGTAAGTGTTGCCAGTAGCGGTACTGCTCGCTGAACGTTTGAACTGGTTCGCAACGCGCGGGCCGAATTGCAGGGTTTGCACCTCTAAAAGATCTGCAGGGTTTGCATTATGTGAAGTGCTACAAAATGCTTCTAACCAACCGTCAAGCTAGTTCCTCTGCTTCATTCTTGGAGCAACAATCTTAATTAGGTCTAGGCTTGCTATTTCTGACGTCCATGCCCACAATCTGTGGTATGTCTCTCCGGCCTATAAGCTGACGGCTAAAAGAACTTAGATAAATACGAAAAACTAACGCCCGCCTTAATTCTTACTCTATTTTTGCTTCTCTTTTCAGATATACTTAATGATTTCGATTGAACAGCAACTTGGTCGTCTCATTTTAGTTGTGTCTACCGTGAATCAAATATCAAACCTAGCCAAACTATACTAATTTTATAATAAAACGGAATATTTGATTAGGAATTAATCAAAACAAAAAAATGAAACATGCAGACAGACACACACACACACACGGACAGACAAACATACATACACGATCCTTCCCTCCCCCACAAATGGGATAAGTGCACACAAACACACCCACAAACAGCCATACACTCTTATACCAGTACTCACAAAAACTGAATTCACACTTACTGAATGGGGAGAAGGGGGTTTGGACAGTGCGCAGCCTGTGCCAGACAGACCTCCAGCATCTCCCTTCCATGCCCTCCATTCCGTCGGCTGATGCACACGATGGTGGGCAAGTTGTGTGAACGAACGAGTGAGCGCGCCATGTGAATCAACGACTGTGGTGAAACCAGCGATCGGTGCAATAAGCGTGTGGTGAGGACCCAAGACCCATCGACAGGACAGCTCTCCAGCTACCCACACCCTACCCTATCAGTGGTGGTGGACACTACTCAAATCGCAACAAACGTCGTACCAACTGCCGTCGAAATGCGCAAATTTGTAGCAAAGCACATGTCCCACCCATCGTCTCCCGTCGTATGTGGGTGGCACGCGCCAGAAAGGAACACACAGCAAGAAAGGACGCAATGAGCGAATCCTCGGATAGGTTCATGGCGGGATTGCGCATCCGTGCACCCTATGTAGTACTCTAGTAACGTCCACATCACTGACCGTAAGCTTCGATCGACAGGTAGTTCGAAAGCGAGAGGAACAGAGAGAGAGAGAGAGATAGAGAGAGTAAAAAGCCGAGAAAAAGGTTACACGGAAACCTTTAGTGCAATAACGTCGGAGAGCGTAGAAATATAGGATTAGTGGGGGTAATGGAGAAGAAGACAACAAAAACGAAACAAATTCACAACTCCCAGACACAATCAAGGTGTTTCGAGCAAAGTGTAGCCGAGCTTTCAGATAGAGTTGCACCACCAAAAGCATACAGTAGGATAAAATGGCGCTCCACACACACACACACACACACACACACACACACACACACACACACACACACACACACACACACACCCAAAAGCAGCTCGTCGCTCTCCCTCATCCTACACCGTTTCACGTCTGTGCTGGCTTCGCAGCAGAGCAGAAGAAGTGGTCTGTGATGACAGCGTAAAGAAAGAGGGAATACACAAATACACACAGAACACACACACACACATACACAGATACATACAGGAAGCAACAACAAACAAACAGTGAACAGTGTAGAGACCGAACCTTTGTGAGGGAAAAGGCGTAGATATCAGGGCTTCTACTACTACTTCTACTACTACTACTACTATCGCAACGCAGCTGTTGGAATTTCAGTATTTCGCTCTCATGTTTTGTTTCTTTTTATACATATGTGAGCGACCATAAATCAGGCACATCTGTATTGTTGTGGTAACGTTTGTTATATTTCTTTCCTAACTCCCATATTCAAGCGTCACACATATACACACACATACACACACACGCCCAAATAACTTGTATTATAATTACACCCCCCCCCCTCTCCTCTTTTCCTTTCCTTCCCTCTCGCATGCGCCATAAGACTCTATTTCCATTGTTTATGTTAGAGAGAAAGAGAGGTTTCACCCGCACGAAGCGAAGCGGCGTATGTGTAAAGCTAGTGGTAGGATTTGTTATTTGTTTTAATGTTTTGTTTTAACGTTTTAGCTCCGTTTTAATCCCTCTCCCCCACACTTCCTGTGACGCCGTGTGTTGCAAAGCGTCGTTTCAGGGTACACGGTTGCCTGTTTTTCTGTTTTGTTTAATTCGTTTTACTCTTTACTGTCAGTTTGAGTGAGTATTAGCTAATATCGAAAACTACTTGTTATGTTTCATTTTTCTGTTTGTTTGTTAGGAATATTGTTTACTTTTGTACAAAGGAGAGGAAGCAAACCCTGCCCGCCACACAAAGCGCATGCTCGGTTTCGTTCAACGTTTTAGTCCGGTTTTCATCACGCTGTTAATTTATGTTTCATGGTTTTATCCGTCGGCGCGCACTGTCGTCGCCCTCGGTTGGTGGGAAGCGCGATGCAGCAGGCAAAAGTATGAAGAGTGAAGTATGTGTATTGTTACAAAAACGCGAAACTAGTGGGATGGGGAACCACCCTTCCAAAACGGGTGGGTTCAGAGAAGAGCGAAGAAGGATACTATAGCAAAATACGTAGTTAAATGGAATGCGACACCGAAGAAGCGCGAGGAATGGAATGGAGCTCGCGCTGAACAGGCAATGGAGCGACGTTGGAGTAGTGAAAACATTATTTTAAAACAGAATAAAATTCTCTTAGGTTAACTGGACGTTTATTTACGTACGGCGGCGGCACTGTCCGTTCGCCTGCCAGGGGGAACGATACCACATTAGGTAGAGGCGGAATCAAAGTGAGACTTTAGATAATCCAATGCAATTTAGTCAGTCCAGGTTAGTTCAGTCAACACCGGAAACAAAAAGCTTTATCACTTTATCGTATATCACCCAAACGGTTACAATACTCCCTCTCCTCTACTCGCCCCACCCTTCCCCTTCCCTCACTTCAACTCCATCATACCATAAAAGAAGAGGCCAAGACAGAACCCCGCCGCTGCTCCTACCCCCCCCCCCCCCTTCAATCACACACACACACACATTTCAGTTCCATTAGACACTCTTAAGTTGCACATTTTCTGGTGGGCATCTGGTGGAAAATGTTTCGAATCTCTAATCGGAAAAGAAAAGCATTCGAGAGAGAGAGAGAGAGAGAGAGAGAGAGAGAGAGAGACCGAGAGAGAGAGTAGGGATAGTGAAACGCTCTACTAACAAGGGTACGATAGGCAAAGATTCGGGAAAGCGCAATGGAGTGGTAGATTATACACACATATACAGAGACCGGAAGAAAGGGCAGCGTTGATGGTGTTGGAACTTGCACGCAAAACTTCGTTAGGCTTCGTAGTGGGACTATAGAGACGAATATATGAAGTGGGGGTGTGTGTGTGCGTGTGTGCCCAGTGTAACGTAAAACCGGAAGCTGTTTCGTACATATGTAACGCGCGTCACACTTGTCACAAAGGAAGGTAAACTACAATATCATGCTGCATCCCTCTCCATACAAGACAAGATCATAAAACACACACACACACACACACACACACACACGAAAGAAGGAAAATAGTTCAACACACACACACACACAACATAACCAATCAGAATCAGATGGCAATTTTGTATAGCTTTATCGATGGAATAGACGAAAAACAACAAAAAGAACAAAAGAAATATTTGAACGGAAATGATAGTAACAATGAATGGTGTTTAATATAGATGTTAACGTAGTCAACCTAACAGTAAAAACGAAACGCAAAGCAGATGATGAACAGAAGCCACAGAAACGAAAACCGATGGTGGAAAGTATAAGCAAAGTCGGTAGCAAAAAAAAGGTAGCAAAGCTAATGTGTCAGAGTGTCAGAAAGAGAGAAAAAGATCGATGTCCGGCAATAGAAACGAAAATCACAGGATGGAGGTTATTTTTCCCCTACCACCGCCACTACCGCCGCCCGTTTCTCGAAACTTTATATTCACTTCCGATTCGCTTCGCGTGTAGGAACTAGGATAGCATGCGTGTTCGTAATGCACCGTGAGAAAAGCGCAATCACAGATAACACCGCGAACAAGCTGGCTAGCGAAGTTTTCCCCTAAAACTACGCGCACAAAGGACAACCGATGGCTTTTGATGCGGAGACGGACGCGGAAAGGTTGACGCTGGCAGTAGCGAGTGCAAACCAGCAGCAAGTCGAAGGTTGTTAATAGTAGCTCCCATTCATTGCGTTTTTCGATCGTCGCCTACTCTAAGGGGGTGTATGCAGAGAGTGAAGTACCCGACCTTCGTATTCCACGCGCAGAGTGCATCTCGATCACTGTGTCCAAAAGAACTACACGATACGCACACTCACATACACATACACACACACACACCACCGGAGCGAAAAACGCCAGGAACTAGTAACACTAAACAAGTATTAACAGACTGCAGTTATTACTATCTTCATTAGCTGTTGGTCAACAAAGGGAAAAGCATGCAAACGAACGTGATAGCGGAGCGTTTCCGATCGTAAATCGTAATCAATAGTTGCGAAATGACGTAGCGCAGAATATTTCAAACAAATGCTCCCTCTCCACCGCAGAATCCATCGCTCCTTTCGCTGCAACTTGTGCGAAATCCGGAAGACAGGAGGACCGACAATGGAAGAAGCGAACGAATTCAATGTTGTACACAGGATTCCGACTGTTGTTAAATTATGATCGAAGCCGCCAATGTGATCAGTGCTCAGCAATCGTTCCCTTCGTGAACACCATAATTCAGAACTTATTCCACATAGCACGGATCAAGTTTTTCGATCGTAAATCCGATCGTTTCGCTCGGCGATCTTAACCATTTGCACATTTCGACGACAACTGGCATTCAGCCGCCTCCGCTACGCTGGTCGTTGCTATAGCAACCAAACATTTCCGTTTATGGTGCACTAGTCGTCATGTCTATTGTGTCCTGTTGTGGCTCACTTCGGATCTCGACCCGCAACAACATTTTTTCCGGCTCTAATGCATATGTAGTAGCATGTGTGTGTGTGTCGGTCTGTGGGTGTGTGTATGTAGGTGTAGCGGTGTATTAGTTTAGTGTGCAGTAAACAAGCCAGCGAATAGTGGGATCGTCGTTTGGGTTTTCCGTTTGGTGAAAATGAAACCGCACTCGCCATCTTGAAAGGCCATTATCGGAATAAGCATATGTATATATGTATGTGTGTGTGTGTGAGTGCTAGGGAAGTAGTAGTTGTTGTGTGGTTGGTACCGCGTGTGATCTACGTACAAGTGGAACTGCAAGTGCAAGTGAAAGTGGTCATAGTCATAGTAGACGGAACGGTGAGAGAATAGAGAGCGTGTAAAATTATTGTTATTTATTTTATTTCTATTGATATATATATTTTGCGGACAGTTGAACGAGCTAATCGCATGCACACGTACGTACGGCGCCTAGGCAATCCATGAATCTGCCCGAGAAGAACACACACACACACACCCACATGATCGATCAAAGTGAAGGCGGCGGGCAAACGAAAGCAAAACACATTCGAACAATCGTCGTCCCATTTCTAGCTTACTAGGACGATCAAGTAGCTATTGTAACTCAGTCTCGCGAAGGTAGTCGCTCGAGGATAAGGCATGGCACACTGTGTGAGCTGGCGGAGGGAGCACAGAGGGCAGGTTAGATAAAGCGAACAAAGGAAACCCATTTACACTGAAATAAAGGTAGCAAATCCGTGCAAAAGAAAATGTATATCGTTTACACGTGCATATACATACATATACATATATCTATATATATATACATCTTATATATATACATATACATTTAGGGAAAACAGATGAAATTGCACAGGCAAACAGATGCACTATTTTGTTTGCTTATACTATTGCTCCCTCTCTTTCCGCCCCTCTCGCTCCTTTCCCTTGTAAAGACACCTCTTCTGCTCCCGATTGCATAGCATCTACACACACACACACACTCACTCACACGTTTCTTCTGCTGTGTTAGTCAATTGTCGCCGAGCCGCCACCGTTAACGTGAGAGAGCTTTCGTAGGAATATGTGGGAAACGAATGTACTAAGAGACTTAGGCCCTTCTATCGCAAGTGATGAAACGCTCTTGTATGTGTGTGTGTATGTGTGGGTGTGTGTGTGTGAATCTTGTGTATCTACTACTGTGTATGCATGCGTACTTTGTTCCGTTGGCGAATTCAGCAATCGCGGCGCTGTGCTATCCTTCCTTGCAAGCCATTTTCTATCCGACACCCTCACACACACGCCCACAACCACACAGACACCTACACGTAGCGGTAGTGCATCGTGTGCAGGCGGAGTGAGTGGCGTGCGCATGACACTTGTTAAGACTTAAACGCGCGCCAGCTTTTAAGGTCCCTGATTTTTGGAGAGGTTTGAGTGTTTGGTTTTTGATTTCTTCAGTTGTAGATACAGCGCGTTGGGACGAACATCGCGGGATGCGGTAGAACATCATCCCTACACACAAACACACACACACATACACACATATAAATATATATATAAAACAGGAATAGGAGGAACATAATTGTTAGTAACCGATTAGCGCGCACGGTAAGGAACGTTGGAGGTGGAAGCAAGGAGTGCGAAAGTAAAATCAACTTGGTTTATCCTTCTTTCCCGGCAAACGGTGGATAGATGATATAACACACAGACACACATTCGAACAAAGTAGAATAAGGAGCGCAGTGAAACGGCGGTGTGATTGCCTGCTGTGTCTGCTGCTTTGGGTGATTTGGGCGGACGTGCAAAAGGAGAAGGAAGGAGAAGAAAACGAGAGTGTTCATCGCAAACAGATTGATATATAGTGGCATATAAGTATCTGCAAGAATAAATTCGATATATAACACATTGACGGCAAACAAATCAACAAGCAAGCATGGCGCGCACGGAGGCAGAGAGGCTGCCCGTGCCGGTAGCGAAATCACTCTTGGCAGGCAAGTCGCGCAACTGCAAGTGCAACTCTTTTATAAAGCTGTATAGAGAGAACATAACTGAGAAGGGCAAGCTAAAAGTAAAAACAAAACAAATACCCTAAATCGATGGATGTGCGGCGGTGAGAACTGAAACAGACGCAAACTGGCGAAAGATGTAAAACACATAGAACACTAGTTAAGGGCAAATTACCATGGAGAAAAACATATAAAAAACCACACATCCAGAAAGAAGAACGCGAAGCGCAGACACCTGCATATAGAACACTTGGAACCCGGAAGGGGAAGCGCCACACGAACGCTGTGGTGCTGGTGCCCTTATGGCGGGGTCCACTAAAACGCCATACTAACCGCCACACCGCAACCGGCGGTGGCAGGCGTGTGAACATTACTATGCGTACGGACCCACAACACACACACGTACACACCCACAGACGACACCAGATCAGAGCAAGCAGCAAATAGTCATAGATTGTAGATCGAAGAACTGCAAGGAGCTAAAAGTGAGAACACGACGTCGCACAAAGCAAACCAAGTATATTCAAACAAGCGAACACGCGAAATAGGGCGCGGAAACCAGTGTAAGAAAGAGCAAACGCAGAATTAAACCGATTGTAAGTGCAACCAGCAAACATGCAATTTAAATAAAACGAAATAAAAATGCATACACATACTAACAAACGCAAAAGATGAGAACAAACCAACAAACAAACAAACAAACAAGAACGAAACAAAAATGGGGCAAGAAAACAATGATACCAACCAAAACTCTACCAGGAAACAAACGTGTTGAGACAGGAAGCAGGACGAGTAGTGGACGGCAGCCATAACATGGAGCATGCAAACATGAGTGGGAAAAATAAATTAGTACGGCGAGCGAGAGAGAGAGAGAAAGAGAGAGAAAAAACAAGAAAAATCACAAACACACACGATGATGGAATGTAACGAGAAACTTTGAGGAAATTAAAACCAAGAAACCCTATCGGAATATGTGAAAAATAAAGCAGATAAAAAGTTTACCTAATTTGTGTTTTGTTGTTGCTAAAGTAGCTTGTGAGTTATTGCTAAATAAGTATACGCCCAGGAGTTACTAAGATTGAATTGTATCACCTCATAATCAGCAAGTGTGGATGCAATGGGAAAGAAAAGTTATGTTTGTATCACTGCAAGTTGAGAGTGATAGTGAGATTACCAACTAATAACTGGGACACTAACAGTTGCCCACGTAAAGTTTATAAGGCGGAGATCGCTCTTCGCACATTGTGTTAGTACAACCGTGCGAATAATCCAGCCGGAGAAGTATACTAATCCTTTCACTATCATTCAAAACTGCCAAAGCAGGTAATTGCGCATTTTTGTTTTTGTTTCAAGGGAACTGTATTGTTGAAGTACAAGCAATCTCAAAACAAATTAACAAAACCAGCCCAAATAATCGTCACGAAATTTTGTATGAATAACGACCACAATGAATTTCTCATCCATTTTACCAAACCTGAAGTATTTAATCTAGCAGCATAAACAGTGGCGCGCACCGATTGTATTCGTATGACGTTTGTTACTGTTTGTTTACAAAACTCTCTACGCCGACGTACGTACGAAGTGTTGTTGTGCAACTACAGCTCTAAAATATGTTAGTTTTAAGTTTTCGACAAACCGTGGGCCGTTCGTGGCGGCCATGGCCGTCCCTAGCGTGCCGGGAAAGGCAGCAGCTGCCGCCACGCTACCACAGCAGCCAGGCAAAGATCAATAAAGACACAATCGACTTGTACCGGCAACAGTACGTGCGAGATTCGTGGACAAACCTAACGCCGAAGGTACTGTCTCATCTCGATCGCAATCTGCACCTGCAGCGCAACCATCCGCTGTCGATAGTGCGGGAGAAAATCATGAAATATTTTTACGGTGCCTACCTAAGCCCCCGGGGCAACCCGCTGTTCAGTGTGTACGACAACCTCAGCCCGGTCGTGTCGATCGAGCAGAACTTCGACCAGCTGCTGATACCGGCGGACCATGTGAGCCGGGCGAAGAGCGACTGCTACTACGTCAACAAGGACTATCTACTACGGGCCCACACGACCGCCCACCAGGTGGAGCTGATCCAGGCCGGCCTGGACAACTTCCTGGTCGTGGGGGACGTGTACCGGCGCGATGAGATCGACGCCACGCACTACCCGGTCTTTCACCAGCTGGACGCTGTCCGCATCGTGCACCAGGACAAGCTGTTCGAGCGCAACCCGGAGCTGAAGGTGCACGAAACGCACTACAAGACGCATCTGTCGAATGGGAGTCCCACGACCGGCACCAGCAGCCCGCTGGCGGACTGTATCGACCAGCACAAGCAGCCCTGCCACACGCTGGAAGCGGTGAAGCTGTGCGAGCACGAGATGAAGAAGATCCTCGTCGGGTTGGTGCAGAAGCTGTTCGGCGAGGCCATCCAGTATCGCTGGGTGGACGCATACTTTCCCTTCACGCAGCCGTCGTGGGAGCTGGAGATCTACTTCAACGGTGCCTGGCTCGAGATATTGGGCTGCGGTGTCATGCGCAATGAGATCCTCGAGCGTGCCGGCGTGCAGAACTCGATTGCGTACGCGTTCGGTGTGGGCTTGGAGCGATTGGCGATGATTCTGTTCGACATACCGGACATCCGACTGTTCTGGAGTACGGATAGTGGCTTTCTGAGCCAGTTCCGGGACGACCGGATCGTAAAGTACAAGCCAATTTCGTCGTACCCCCAATGCAGCAACGATCTCTCGTTCTGGCTGCCGGCGGCGATGACGGTGGAACAATTTGCGCTGAACGATTTCTACGACATTGTGCGGAACGTCGGTGGAGACATCATCGAACAGGTACGGCAGACCAGCGGTTGAAGAGCTGCTATTTGTTAGACTGAACGAAGTTTTTTACGTGGTTGTTTGCTTTCTTCCCACAGGTGACATTGATCGATCGCTTTACCCACCCGAAAACGGGCAAATGCAGTCTTTGCTTCCGGATCGTCTATCGGCACATGGAGCGCACGTTGACGCAGGCAGAAGTAAATGTAGTGCACGCTAAAATAGGCTCCGAACTGGTTGAAATGTACAATGTTAGCATACGATAAAGGGATCTTAGTGCTTAGCTTGGATACGTTGATGTCCACTAAGTGGAATGTTGAATAAATGCATGTTAGAGTGTTTTTTTTTCAAACCCATGAACCCTGCGAAATAATGTGAGGAATATGGCCACCGGTGGCGATATTTTAAAATCTGTGCCTTTAAATTATTTATTATTAATTTTGCTTATTTACTGTGTAATGAAAGACGGATCACAGACTTACGAAACAAAAACAACGAAACTATTGATTTGGATTTTGGCCGTATCTGGCAAGCTGCAATTAAAGCCAAACGGTACGATGGAAACGGGGTGGAATATATTCGAAACTCCATATCGATGTGCTTGCTTGTGGTAGCGACCCAAATAGACCCCCCCCCCCCCCCCCTATACCAAAATTCATACATCACGGCGCGTCTAGACGACCATTTTAGTGCCCGCAAGCCGCGAGCTTCGATTTTGTTCTAAAACAGCTGTCAAACTGACATGGTTTTCCGGATTGTCGCGGAAATTTTCAGGTGGTCGTCTGGATATCTAGGTTGTTTGTTGAAAATCAAGTTAATATTGTTACCTGATCTTAAAACAGAGCTACAGATACTCTGTAAACATATACAATTTCAGAACTAGGATGACAGCTCGCTCGCTAGGCTCGTGCCGTTGTGAAAATTTACAACTTTGCGAGCTCCTTAGTTTGACAGCTGTTTTAGTACAAAATCGATCGAAGCTTGCGGCTCGCGGCGCACCAAAGACGCGCCATCAAACGACTGCTCAAATTTGGTTTCCAGTGATGTATCAATTTTGGTATGGGTGGGGGATCTATTTGGGTCGCTACCAACGAAAGACAGCTTGAGCATACATAGAAACTGAGCTATTCTAGGTTTGCGATGACAACGAGAGCCGTTTTTATGGATACACTTTACATCGAAAGTCTTCGAATGACAGCGAGAAAAGTCTCAACGAGAAATTTCGCGCTACGTCTATTTACACTGTCATTATGGAAACTTCAAGCTGTCATCGTACTCACTTTGGTGAGGAGCCGTCAAATTGTCATTCGGGGAGTTTGCTAAAAAACAACAGCAACAAGACGTGTAAAAACAGTGGAATATCGTGTCTTCCTTGTCTCGCGCGTGTACAGTGATTGTGTTCTCTAGGTCTGGTCCCGTATCCCGCAACCGTGAAAACCGGCGAATTAATATCGCATCACTCATCACCCGCCAGCATACTTCCCAGCCGAGCAACCACCCACCAGTTCTAGGTTGGCGTTAAGCGAAGCACGGAGCCACTGATAGCGAGGGTCGATTGGTGATTGCCTTTCACCGGAGAGCTTATTGGGGCCAGCCAGCCAGCAGTGAAACGAACGCGTCGTCGTGTGAAAGTTAGAGGAACCGTCTGACCTTCGAGCAGCACTCACGTGAATCGATCCTTCGATCTTTCGTGCATTTTGCCACAAGTGCCACAACATGTCGGACAAGAAGCGACCAGTTTACGTGCAGTACGTCCTTGGCGGACTCTCCGGGTAAGTGGCAAACGGCTCACGGACTAAACTCCATCCAGGCGCGATCGTGACGCACCCACAGGAAGGCCTTAGATAATAGGCATACGAGAATACGAACGATGTCGGCCTAGCGAGCCGGGATGACCTCGTTCGCCGGAAGGTGTAGTGAGGCAGCCGCTTGCGTCACTCTGGTGGCGCGGCAACTTACGCAGATGGTCGAGACCGGGGTGCAACCAGGGGAACAAAAACGACACCGGTTTGGCGGTCGTTTAAATATAGACCTTGACGCAGGGACGATGGCCTACTATAACGCTCGCCGAAAAACAAAACGCCCGCCCTGTGGGCATGCGTTTCATCGTACGCAAGCCCGACACGGTGCGGCGATCATCGCATCGATCATCGTCAGCAGCTCGGGGGGAGGAGCATCAAGGTCACGTCACGATCAGCTGATGCGTCCGCTACTGTCTCTCCGGGTCCCAAAATAAAGGCAGGTGGATTATTAAAAGCATCGCATTTCCTGCCCACCCCGGCATGGCGGCTTGCCGCTCCAAGCCCCGCTGGTGGGCAAAGGTTGCAGGCGGAATCTTATCTCGCGTCGCGTGGCTTTGCTTGCAAGCGCAGCGCTTTCTCAAATCCGCAATCTCGTATGCTCTCCTCCAGGGCCACTGCAGCCGGAGTGCCTCTATTAGAGAGTCGAAAACAGTACGCACTACACCGAGCTGCTTGCGTGCGTAATATTGTTTTTCTATGCTTTATGCGTAGCATATTCTCATCTCGTTATGACGAGCGTGGTGATGGGTTGCGTAATCGCGTTCTTCTCGACTCCGGCGCCTGGCAACGCATGGAGTTGGGTTCGATTGCCGGCCGGCTACGATAAACAGGCTCGTTAGCACCATGCAAGTCGGTCAACAAGGAATTTGGTTACCAATTATCGATAGCCGCTCGATACAGGCTCGATAAAAATGATACAGGTGTAGTAATGATGATTTTTTTAACATTTCGGAAAGGTCACTAGGTTTGCATGATTGATGCACACACTTTCAACCTGATTAATAACTCACACGCTGCTACGTATGAGCTACGTGATACAGCGTGTGTTCTACATCCAGTTCTACAGCACAACAGAAGAGCAGATTGGCTCACAAAGTTGAAAAACTGTTCGAGTTTTAAGTGCCCGGAACTCAGGAACACCTAAAGTGTTCAAAAATTGTATCAATACTTACGGCCGTACAGATACTCCATCCATATTAGACATATTCGATAATTCGTGTTGTATAACTAGCTTCGCTTCCTTTCCTGAAATAAATTGAAAAAAATCACACTAATTTCCACTTAGCGACCGATCTGTCTGGGAACAGTTGATTGGCTAGCACGTCAGCTCGAACTGGTTTCAATGTCTATGCGTACTTTGATGCGTTCACAGATTCAAAATTTAACATCGATACTCTGTTGCTAGGTACTCCGGTTTTTTCTGTTTTTAACACAAGATGTTGGTGTTAAGTTCGGGTGGTATGGAGATTCTTTGAGTATAGAGATTTTGATTTTTTTTAATTTCATTTGTCCCCCAACTTTCTAAAAACTATGCCCTGGTGTTTTTTTTTTTTTTTCAAAATCCAGGTTGTGAGCAAAATCACATCCTATGTTTACTATGGAGGATAGGTTAGAAACGCATTTCACTGTCTACTTTGTTAGACAATCAAATTCCAACCGAATAAGACTGGTTAATAAAAAGGTAAATCCCTCCTGATCGTCTGTCCATAAATCCATATTTTGGTTAGATCAGTGGGTTTCAACAATTGCACGTTGCATGGGCCACTATACCTGGCCGCTATACCTGGCGCAAGAAAAAGACTGAAGGCCCCATGGATTTTTAGCCCCAAAATCTCGAACTCTGTAAAAAAGCCTATATGAGGAACTCCAATCGGTTGGCTCGATCGCACGCAGTTTACATTGTCCATAAACTATATCCATCACGCCACGAAAAGCCTTACTTACGTATCGTTCCTCTTTTCCCTTCAGCATCGGCGCGACCTGCGTCGTCCAGCCGCTGGATCTGGTGAAAACGCGCATGCAGATCTCCGGCATGGGCGGTGCGGCCAAGGAGTACAACAACACGTTCGATGCGATCGGCAAGATCGTGCGGCGGGAGGGTATGCTGGCGATGTACAAGGGACTGAGCGCGGCCATCATGCGACAGGCAACCTACACGACGACCCGCCTCGGTGTGTACACGTCGCTCAATGATGCCTACAAACAGTGAGCCCAGCGTTTACATACCTTCATGTGCAGCGGTTGCACCTGGGACGGAACGTATTTAAACCGTTTTTTGTGTTCTCTGTTCCCCCTCGCACCGTACTAGACAAACCAACAAGGCGCCGAATCTGCTGGCATCGATGGCGATGGGTATGATGGCCGGTGCGATCGGTTCGTTCGTCGGCAACCCGAGCGAACTGATCCTGATCCGAATGACCGCCGACGGCCGGCTGCCGGTGGCGGAGCGACGTAACTATACCGGCTTCTTCAATGCGCTGTTCCGCATCGCACGGGAGGAAAGTACGTACGGTTGTGTCTCTGGAGTATGAGAGGATTTGTTGTTCTTCCTAAAACCAAATCGTCTTCCGATTGCAGGCATCCTGTCCCTCTGGCGAGGCTGCGTGCCGACGATGGGACGTGCGATGGTGGTCAATGCCGCCCAGCTCGCGTCCTACTCGCAGGCGAAGGCCTATCTCGTCAGCTCCGAACTGCTGAAGGAAGGCATCGGGCTGCACTTCACCGCCAGTATGTTCTCGGGATTGATCACCACGGCCGCCTCACTGCCAGTCGACATTGCCAAGACACGGTAAGTGCTTTGAAAACTCTGTAGAACAGTATTCTCTCTCTAGAAATGTAAAAGGTGCTTTTTGAATTGATCAAAACTAACGCCTAAGCCGAGTTTATAAACTATGAAAAGGTGCCATGAACACTGCTTCCGAGTTCATCCACTAGCGGAAAAGCATCCAAGTATAAAAACAGTTGAAAATATGTTTCAAATCAATTTTGATGCTGATCACTGACAAACTTATCAAAGTATTGAGTATGTACTATTCTTTAGAACAAAATTGTATAATTTTCCTATCGTAATTCCGGAAAGGTATGATACATCCTTACGATAATTGCTGGTATTACTATAGATATTAAATTAGGTATTAGCTAGCTGGATATTAGTGAAGGATAGGCAATATAATCATAATTAAAGCGGTTCATCCTGTAGATTGCCTACGTTCAGGCTGATAATTCAAATTAAGATAAGAGTTAAGACGCTTAAGATAAGAGTATGCATTCCGCAATGTTCTGTTTCATATATAGTTTGATAAAATTTCACTTTTAATATGTAATAATTCTTAAAAGCACATTCTAAATACCGATAGATTGGGGAGAGTACTATACAATTAAGCAAAACTACAACAAAACTGATCCTCTACGCCCGTTTCGTCTTACAGTATCCAGAACATGAAGGTCGCACCGGGTGAGCTGCCGCCGTATAAGAGCACGATCGACGTGATCGTCAAGGTTATCCGACACGAGGGTCTGTTCGCCCTCTGGAAGGGTTTCACCGCCTACTACGGACGGCTCGGACCACACACGGTGCTGACGTTCATCATTCTCGAGCAGCTGAACGGTTTCTACAACAAACACATGGGCGTGGAGGGTTCCAAGTCCGGTCTATAGGCGCCGAGGGCTTCTGCCTCAACCTCCCCCGGCACACGCACACACAAACACCTCATAAGCGCACGCATTTCTTTCGATGGCAATTGTACATGTATTTTCTGTTCTCTATTGCTGCCGTACCACACGTAGATTCCTCCCCCTTTTCGATGCCTGGCGTGGTCCGTGAGTCACGCCGGTCTTCATTAAGTGTAACGTGAGATAGTTTCACCGGTTGCTCTTATCCGATAAATAGAACACAGAAAAAAAAGAACAAACCTGTCCTCCCCGCGGGAACGTTTCGAAACACCTGTCCGAGGCGACCCCGGCCGAAAATCGCACACATACTTCGGTTCCCCTACTCACGTTCAACCTTCAGCCCCCTTCCCCTGCCAGCCCAGGCGCGCCCGGCAAACTGTTGGCAGCCGTCCAGTAATGATACGATGAAACACGAGCACTGGCGCCACGCTACCAGTGCAGCGTCTTCGTTACTTTCTAGCGCTTGGCCGAACGCCAACGCCACCGTGACCTTGAACCCTGTTGGAACCGACGGGGGACAACACCATCGCGCAATCGCAACGGCTTTAAACACGACTAGTAGGAACGAATTGTGACAATATGCGGGATAGCGTTTTTTAGCGGAGTAGAATCCGGGGAGAAGCGATGCCGCGCCTGTTTTCAGGAGCCGGCCGCACCCTCCCGGGGGACAACCGCGCAAACTAGCTCGTAGGAACAGATTCGTACGTATGATAATATATATATTTTTGGTGCCGATTGGGTATCTAGTGAACATGTTGGAAACACGAAATAAACGTAACGCATAGCGAACACGAGAACGGCATTCGCGGTCATTCAGGCGACTCCCTGCCGGGGTGAGTTCTGCAGCTCGCAGTCCTGCAGCAGACCCTCGAACAGCTTCACGAGGCTGTCGATGCCGTCGAGGTAGTTGCGGTCGACCGACGGCTGCTCAGTCGGCTGCAACGGGAACGTGTGCGCGAAGTCAATCATGCGCGCTCGGGCCCAGATCTTCTCCTCGTACGACCCGACCAGGTTGTCCAGCATGAATGTGTAGTTTTCTTTCATTATTTTAATATCCTGCGGAAGGGGTCAGAAATGTTCGAACAGCTGTTAAGTATGGACTTACGGTGCCTCATCTAACTAGGAAGTATGTTAAATAGGAAAAAATTGTAACGTTTGTGTACAAAGTTAGAAATTTGCGCGGCAAGTTACCTGAATTAGAATGAGGCTTAATAAGCGCCTATAGAACTACGTCTGAAACCTTCCGTCATAGCTTATTTGAGCTAGCTAGAACCTAGCACAAATCATTCAAACAATTCGGAAAACTATGGAACATCATATCCACATCCAGACAGTGACCTAAGCAATAGTTATCCTCTTCGTAAACCAATTGCAGACATTGCTAAAAGTGGTAACAACTGTAAACTCCTAAGAAGTCGAACGAACGATTAAGCCAGAAGCTGCAAAACGTTCTGAGATCCTTGAGAATAACGATGAGCCAGACGAAACGACTCATCTCACGGACTCACTGACTACTACTAGCCTACTTTATCTTAAAACTTGAAACAGATGTCAACTGTCAAAAGTTCTTCGTTAACAATCTCCAAGAGTTCTATTTAGAGTGAGAAGATCTTCTCTATTAGAGTGAGAAGATCTTTTTGATCTGTGTGACTTTGCTCAGGACAATCTGATGAAGCCGATACATTGAGTCACGCTATTAGAGACCGGCAGCTAAGGTCAAATGTCGCTTCTACTAGTTCTACTTAAGTAGAACGTTGTACATTCAGAGCTCATCGTAACTTCATCGGATATTTTTCTATACTTCTCTTGGTGTAAATCTAAGCACATGTACACTGCACTATGGGACTCGAGAAGATGACTAGCATGGATTACTACTTTGGATGAATTCGTTATCGCCGTTAGAATTAAATGATAACCGTGTCTTGTACATACCTCTTCGTAGTTGTGATTGCTCGAGTGGCTGCGCTGTATCTGGAAGTAGTGCTGCAGTGGCTCCACATCGCCCAGCTCGTTGATGGACGTCGTGCAAAACGTTGGCGTGCCGGGCGTGCTTGCACCACCACCACCACCACCACCAGCTACCGGCGTTCCGGGTGTGCCGGGTGTTCTCGGCGACTTCCGGCCGGAATGTTGCAGCACCGGCTTCAGACGGCGGGCATCGTACACGAGCAGCACCGAGCTGGCGTACAGCCGGAACGAAGTCTGCGTGCGGGCCCACTTCTGAATGTTCCACAGGTCGGTCAGGAACTGGATCAGCTGCTGCCGGCACAGGCCGACGTCCGCGTTCAGAAAGCGCCGCACGGCATCCCGCACCGTCACCGCGGTCAGCCGCTTGCCGTACTCCTTGCCGTACCGCTGCAGGCGCCCCGTCTGCAGCGAGTAGAACTGGAAGCCCGGCACGCAGAAGCCGTACGCGTCGCGGCTCTCGACGTACTTGGACGCTTCGTAGCGACGCTTCTCCTCCGTCGCCATCGGGTCCCACGAGCGGCGTCCGATCTTCACGTCCATGATGCACGGTTCCAGCATGCCCTGCGTCAGGTCCTCCAGCCGCAGGAACTCGATCAGCTCGCCGCCGATCGGGAGCTTCTGGTGGCCCCGGTACCGGGGGATCAGTTCGCGCAGCGCCACCAGCTCCTTCTGCTCGCCGGTAGCCTGCTCGATCTGCTCGTAGAACTTGATCTCGCGCGCCCCGGCCAGAAGCTTCGCGACCGGCTTCAGCACCGATCCGTCGTCGATGCTCTTCAGCAGACCTGCGGAACGAACGCGCGTTTTGTTAGTAGTTGCGGTGCGTAGAGCGACTGTAGCACGCCGTACCCAGCGAATCCGTGCCCTTGTGGAAGGCGTGTCCGGCAACCTGCGACGGCAGCGGCAGAAACCCGTCCGGCAGCGAAGGACATTCGTCCGGCGTTTGCATACCGTACCCGAGCGGGGACTTCTTACTCTGACTCGGCCCCGGACATCCTGCCGGGCCGCCCACGTTCAGGGTCGTCGGTCGGTTGGCGGTGGAGGAAGTCTTGCGCTTCTGGTACGGTGGCAGCTTCAGCTGGCTCATCGCTCACGTTTTTGGCGCCCGTCTGCTAAAACTCAACGTCCAGGCGGACGTATCCGAACTGCTGGAACAGATAGCTCGCGATGTGGAGATTACCGGCATACGGCGGAGGATTTATCGATGCGGTTTATCGAGTGTGAGTCAAGAGTGTGGGCAACCGCCAAATCCCACCACACGTGGTTCGCTCGGAGAGTAGATAAAAAATCGATAACGCCCCGGGTGCCGTCGATGCCCCGCAGTAGGCTGTACCGTCGGAAAGGTGTCTTTGTTTGGATCGCCCTGAATCAGTGCGGCAAACAATGTCACTGGCATCACGAGCAAACCAAAAACCAAAGTAGGCGCGCCGCCATCTTGTTGTGCCAGTTTTATTTCGCATTACGTATTAAGCTTACCATGTATACTGAAGTCCGCACAGTTTGTGCCGTGGAAACCTTGTCTTTGCCGGTCTTCGTCAAGCGGAACACTAAACCGTGTGTATTGTGCCGCCATTTTACGTAAGTATTTGCCGCCCTAGCTTTGGCAGTGGTAGCAATATTGTTTTTAGTACAAATTTTGGTATGAACATCGAATGACTGTTGCTGCCGTGCGTTACAGTACGGGCACGGGCAGAAAATACTACACCTCCAACATCAAGCGCTTTGGAAGCGCGCGCCGATGGCACACGCGTGTCGCAAACTTCTAAAGGTGTCACTTGTAGTGACTCAATCCCTAACTGCCCCTAGGCAGCGTGCCGTCTTTTAGACCGCCTTTCCGGAGGCGAGAAACTGCTCGAAAATGGCCACCAAACTCTCCACTCCCTGTAGGTAGTTGTCGTCCACGCTGTCCGCGTCGTCGCCTTCGGCCGGGAATGCGTGCGCGAAGTCGATCATGCGCGCCTGCACGCTCAGACTTGTTCTCTGTGGGTTCGGCGCGGGGTCACCGAGCCGGGTCGCATCGTACACGAGCAGCACGGAGCTCGAGTACAGCCGGTGCGTCGTTTGCTTCCGCGCCCAGCTCCGTATCCGCCTGAGGTCGGCCAGAAAGTGCTCCAACAGTGGGCGCGACAGACGCCCGTCGTCGGTTGCGTTTAAATACAAAAGGAATGCTGCCAAAAAAGGGACGAACGGGAACGCATCAGCAATCAGGCACGCCTTCCGGCTACGATCCGCGCTTACCGTCGTGTATGTTGGCCTCGGTTAGCTTCTTGCCGTAGTCCTTGCCGTGGCGTATCAGCTGGCCACCGTCGCGCACCGAGTACACCTGGAAGCCGGGAATGCACAGCCCGAAGCGCTGTCGGCAGGCCTTGTACTTGCTCTCCTCCGCCTGGCGCTTCTCGGGCGTGGCCAGCGGGTCCCAGGTGCGGCGTCCGATCTTCACGTCCATAATGCACGGCCGCTCGAGCCCTTCGGTCAGATCTTCCAGCTGCACGAACTCCACCACCTTCCCGTCGATGATGAGCTTCGGATGGCCGTGGTACCGGGGCACCACCTGGCACAGGGTCGTCCAGAGATCGTCCGGCGGCTGCTTGCGCGCCCTCATCTCTTCCAGCCGTTCGTAGAAGGCGATCTCCCGTAGGCCGCACAGCACCTTCCCCGTCGGTTTGAGGATCGTACCGTCGGTGGCGGTTTTCAGCAGCCCGAGACAACCCTGGGCCGCCGTGTGGCCGGCCACCTGATTCTCCAGCTGCAGCACACCGGCCGGCAGATCGCAGGGGATGCCCTCCCACTCCGACATTGTGTCTGTGGAGAGTGGGGCTGGCCCGCTTGTCGTTTGACTTCGCCCGTTATCTAAATGCGACTCATCGCGCAATCTGCGTGTTGCGATAAGTGGCCCTGGAAAGTGAGGGAAACAAAAAAGCCTTCAATTGCAATCGTTGGGGTAGTAATGGACGGTAGTGCGAACCAAACATTGGAAACTAGTAACACCTTTCTTGGGTCATCTAGTTGTCACTATAACAATGGCAGAATTTGGAGAGCAAGAAAAGGTTCGGAAACGCATAACAACCTGGAATGCAAGTACCAAGGGTGGAACGATGACAAACTCTTTCGGATGCCATCAGAGGCCAGCACAAAACACAGATGTCCTCCGCCCATACGGACTTCCGTCTATTTGTAGCTATAGAATCCCTCGCCCGTTTTCACGCCCAGCTTGTTGTCGCGCACCATCTGCTCGACCAGCGCGCTCGGCTGGGCGGCCGCATCGGTCGGATTGCGCGCGTGTCGCTCCCGCTGGATCGCACGGACCGTGTCCAGGCCGACGATGTCCATCAGCTCGAACGGGCCCATCGGGTGGCCGAGCCCGAGCTTCAGCGCCACGTCGATGTCGTGTGTGGACGCGTCCCCGCGCTCCACCATCGCGAGCGCCTCCTGTGTCACCGGCAACAGCAGCCGGTTCACGACGAAGCCCGGCGTATCGCGGCACGTGATGCACGTCTTGCGCAGGCTCTTCCCGAACGCGAGCAGCGTCTCGTGCGTACCGTCGGACGTTTCGCCCGTGCGGACCACCTCGATGAGCCGCATCAGCGGCACGGGATTGAAGAAGTGAAGTCCACCGATGCGATCCTTCCGCTCGGCTGACAGGCCTATCTCCGCCACGGAGAGTGAGGACGTGTTGGTGGCAAGGATCGTGTGTGGTGGAGCCACCTGGAACGATGAGTGTGTGTGTGTGTGTTAGATTCGTTTGATAGCAGCCAGATTGGCGATCTCGTGCGCGCCCGGAACGAACGCTTTGGCGTGTATTTCTACACTCAATATGGTCCGCAACAGGAGCGTACGAGTTTACCGATCGGGTTGAGTCGCGCACCTGATCGAGAGTTTTGAAAAGCGATTGCTTCAGCTGAAGGTTTTCCACGATCGCTTCAATGACGAGATCCGTCGTGGCGGCGACTTCCTTCAGGTTCGTGCTGTACTTCAGGCGTGCCGTCGCTTCCGAGTACAGCTTCTCCGCAACTTGATCATTGCCCTTGCTGAAGTATTGTGTCGTTCGTTGCAAATCCTTTTCCACCTGACGCCGGGCACGACCCAGTGCCTCCTCGCTCACATCGACCACGGTCACTCGATAGCCGTTGGCGGCGGTTATCTGCAAACAGTGGATTGTATTTGAATCAGCAAGCCTACTCTTCTCCAAACTCTACACAAAACCAAAACAGGCGAGTGTAAACAAAACCATCAACTGTCCGATTTAGACTGTCTGGCACTGTGTAAAATCCTATTGGAGCTTGTTTACCCTCGGAAGCTACTTTGATCGGCACGGAAAAAGCTGTTTGTGTCCATTTCTTCGCTTGTTTTGATCCACTTACCATTGCGATTCCCGATCCCATCACACCACCGCCAATCACGGTGACGTGAGATATTTTCGAAGACGCCATCGCAAGCACACGAACAAAGTAAGGGCGCGTGTAGAATTGGGACACTTTTCCGTGAGGCTGCAGCGCGCTTTTACACTTTCTTGCCGGCACAATCAGTCCAAAAGTCGCACAAGATTGTACCGGGTTTTGCAGCCAATATCAGGGCTTATCTGATAAAAGAGAGCAACGACTGAAACGTACCAGAAGAGCGTGAATGTGTGTATGCCTTTCCGCACAGTGTGCCTTCAGCAGCTGCGTGAATGGTCAATAACGGTTCGGGAAGGAAACGAGCCACAGTTTGAAGAAACTAAATGCAGCTTTATTCAATCATCTCACCGCGTCTCACTTCTTGTACGAGTAGAAACCCTCACCACTCTTCACGCCCAGCTTGTCGTCGGCGACCAGCTGCTGGAGCGTTTTGATCGGCACGAACAGCGGATTGTCGGGGAACTTCTCGTGCCAGCCCTGCAGGATGTTGCAGGTCGTGTCGAGCCCGACGTAGTCGATCAGCTCGATCGGTCCCATCGGGTAGCCGGCGCCGAGCTTCATCGCGGTGTCGATGTCCCGTGGCGATGCGTCGCCCCGCTCGAGCAGCCGGATCGCCTCGGCCATGTACGGCACGAGCAGCCGGTTCACGACGAACCCGGGCGTGTCCTTGCAGGTGATGCACGCTTTGCCCAGCCGCTGCCCGAAGCCCTGCAGCGCCTGGAAGGTGGCGTCCGACGTCTGGTCCGTGCGGATGATCTCGAGCAGCTTCATCACCGGCACCGGGTTGAAGAAGTGCAGCCCGCCGAACCGATCCTGTCGCTTCGTCACCGACCCGATCTCGGCGATCGATAGCGAGGAGGTGTTGCTGGCGAAGATGGTGTGGGCCGGGGCGGCCGTGTCGAGCTTGCCGAACAGCGCGTGCTTCACCTCCATCCGCTCGACGATCGCCTCGACGACCAGGTCCGCGCCCTGAACGGCCGTTTCGGGTTGCGTGGCGCCGCCAATCTTCGCCAGCGTCCCGTCGATGAACTGCTGGCCCTTGGCGGGGTCATCTTGGAACTTCTTCTTCGCCACACGCTCCAGGCTCTTGCGAATGCCGCCGATCGCCTTCCCGACGAGGGCATCGCTCATCTCCACCAGCGTCACGTTGTGTCCGGTGGCGGCGGCAACCTGTTTTCGGTGCGGGGAAGATTCATTTACACCAGCCAGTTACATTCACTAGTCCCAGTGTGCGACCAGCAGCGGTTCGTGTGTGATCGTTTCGTTCGGAAGGGGCGACCTTTGGACTTTGGAACCGCTTTTGACGGATGCTTCTTCCCGCTGCGCTCACTCACCTGGGCAATGCCGGAACCCATCAGTCCGCCGCCGACGACGACGACATTGTTAATCGTGGCTGCCGTAGCCATATTGCGGGTGAAACTTCGCATCACGGACATCGCCATCATGGAAAGCTGAGCTGTAACTACACACGGCACAAGACTGCACGGTTTGTGATAACGCCGGACGACCTGGTGGACGGACTGGATGCGCAGGTGATAAGCGTATCAAGATCTCGCACGTCTGACAGACAGTCGTGCAGCCGGTCGTTTGAGTAGATCGGCTTTTAAGGAGACCGCGTCAAGGATGCTGGCTATTCGCAACCACCGGCGCAACTTTTAACCCCGCCACTATCTGCCACTATCCACACACTCACTTGACAGCCGGGACGTAAGGACCGATCGTGCGCGAACGAGACAGCTATGTAAATAAACATTCACACAACGAGGGCGGGGAGAAAAGCACACACACTGCAGCTTTACAGAATGCTGTATTAAGCGGTGGATAAGCGTAAAATAAGGCAGTTTTAAGCCCCACTCGATCCGAGGTGATCAATTTTATAACCATTTTCGAAGCAAAAGCCCAGACTCGTTTTGACCCGATCGTGCAGTGGAAGAAGATGAACAAGAAGGCAACAGCACAACAACAAACCTGCGATTTGTTTACGCGTCCCTCGCTACCGTTTCGGCCTTTGGAATGGTGCGAGCGGCCAGTAAAACTGAGCAAAAGCAAACGACAGCGCAACGCACCAAACGATTCAATTTTCTAGTGTAAGCAATAAACCACCTTCAGCGCTTTTTTCTCGATAGAGAGCCTAGCGGCTGTAAAGTTTGCTGCAAAGACGGTAGCAAAACAAAACAACACACGTTCAGGCGCGACAATGTCAGCGCTGTTTACATGCGCGGGTTGAAACTCCATTGGTTGGTTTAAACACGGGATTTACTTATTTTTCATGGGTATGATGTGGTTATATTCTCATTCAACAATAAAAATTCACATTGTTTTAGCTTTTTTTTAAACTTTATATAATTACAAAGTTTTGTATGCTCGCCTTTTTAGATTCAATTGCAGATTCAAGCGAGCTTCACTTTCATGTCAACGGTATTATCCCAAATCGATCAAAGAAACCGGAAGTGGAACAAAGCGAGATTGTTTTCATTTTTTATATTTCGCAATGGGTTAATCTATGTATTTGTACATTAATCCTGTTTCAATGTAATTATTTTAACAGATCTAATTAAAAATTATTGCGAAAAAAGTTATATTTTTTTTCAAATTGCAAATACATTTTCAGACAAATGTAACAAAAATACGGCCTTGAACGTTTTTTTATGCTTTGTTTAATAAGCCCCTACCGAGTAATGAAACAGGTGCATTCTCAAAAAATAAATCCCACCTTTTTTGGGCTGCGCGTTTCATCGACAAAAACGGCCGCCGGTGCGTTTGATCGATTTTCTCGTTTGACACTGACAGCACAAACGTCACGAAACGTCATCGTGGCGAAGGCTTCGTGCAAGTGAGAAACAGATCGTGCCGTTCTCTACTTCCGTGGTACTGTTAACGATCTGTCACCAAAATGGTAAGTGCTGCAAAATTGCTGAAAAACCGGCCTAAATTCACGGCGAAAACGTCCCGAACGTGCTCGAAACGCAGCGGAAGTGGGTGCCCGTGTGCAAACGGATGTGGTTCGTGACCGAGGGCTTCCGGTGCGGGCGGTGCAATGCAATTGGCGCGGCTTCCCCGGTGCGGTGTGGTCGCACACACGCATACACGGAGGAACACAAACGCACACACGCGCTATACCAGCACCCTGGACGTGCATGCGTTTCAACATGGCGTTGGTTTCGTGCGCCAGAGAGCCGGGAAATCGTGATAATTTCTTCTCTAACTCTGTGCTGTGCTTGTTCGATTGATCGTTTTATGTTCGGATTGCAACCTGCGTAGACCAAGAAGAGGCGTAATGGAGGACGCTGCAAGCACAACCGCGGCCATGTGAAAGCCGTTCGCTGCACCAACTGCGCTCGTTGCGTGCCGAAGGACAAGGCGATCAAGAAGTTCGTCATCCGCAACATTGTGGAGGCCGCCGCCGTGCGTGACATCTCCGACGCTTCGGTGTACAGCTGTAAGTATCGCCCTACGATGCCTCGCGAAGGGATTTTCACGGCACCACCGACACACGGCATTCCAATATGAGGAAAACTTCACAAACACCTGATCTTGCGAGAGCTGAAGGTTTGTTTTCGAATATTTGCTAACTGACGGATGCCGTGTGTCTTCAGTGTGGTACCAGGATTAAACGCAATCCATTATCATCGGCCCCCTGAAGGAGCGTTTCTCTCATGCAATTTCCATCCTTCGCTTCCAGCGTACGTGCTGCCGAAACTGTATGCCAAGCTGCACTACTGTGTGTCGTGCGCCATCCACTCGAAGGTTGTCCGTAACCGTTCGAAGGAGGCCCGTCGCATCCGTACGCCGCCGCAGCGATCCTTCCCGAAGGACATGAACCGACAGCAGAACCAGCAGCGTAAGTAAAGCGCCAGATGATGGTGTTGCTGCTGCTGCTGTTGTTTTCCGGCGGGAGATCCATCGCGCAACGCAACATCTGTCGCGATATTCGATTGGGACGGAATTGTTTCGTCCACGGCATGCGAGGTTTCGCGTTTCTAGCATTGTAAGAAGCAAACCCTATGTGGAGAGTGATGGAAGCGAGTGAAATACAAATGTCCCCGTGCTGAAGGAATTCCGTCTGATCGAAACGACCGTGTTACATGGGGGAATTGTGCAGGAAAGAAAGTATCATTAGGTGGTGGCTAGCATGTTGCGCCGACAGAATAATTAGGCGAACGTGGAAAGCATATAGATCAGAATTTGAGTACAAAAACCTCAACTCTATGCTTTTATTCAATGTAGCAGAATGATTATCTCGGGTGCTTAGGTTTGAGCGTCCGACTCGGTCTATTTTCATTGAACGGAATACGTTTATCAGCCCGACAATTTTTTTATAAAATCTCCGTTCGTAGGTTATTTTTCTGTTATCCTCAATAATTTCCACCTTATCCATCTGTAATAACCTTGGCCATACATTCAGCAGCTCTCAAGGTGCATTAAGCTTGTGCAATCTTCAGCACTGACAGCAAAATCCAAATCGTCTCGCAATCTAAAACAAATCCTACCGACAGATTTGTGTCAATTCTCTAATTTACAGCATTTTTCATCGCGTCTTGCACAGTGTACGAAGGAACGTGAATTTGTAACATCCATTTGTAAAGAATTGCAACTGTCGACCCCTGTAACAAACGCCAAAGGTTGTTTTACTCGTTGTGTTTTTATTTTTCCTAATTTTGACGTCTCCAGACGTCAAGGTGCCTGGGTGTTTTGTTTTGTCTACCGAAAGCAGTCCGTTTTTCGCCCAGCACTTACGAATGCTAGAAAATAACCGACTACTGCTCATTAATGCGTTCGTAAACGTGTAAATCCTTTTTAAGTTCCGCGCGCGCGTTTGTCTGTGTGTGTGGCATTCTTCCCGTGGCTACTCAAGGACCCGTTTTCACAACAACGATGAGCCGCTGGGATCGACGCAGTGACGAAGGTACGAACGCAAAAGGAAGCAAGCATTGCATGAATACTGTAACCCAAGGAGATATATAGGAGGTGCCGACATGTAGAACATTTGGTCGCCGTGAAAGAGTGAAACGGGGATTGACCACAGTTGTCAAAATTGTTCCGTACGTGTGTGTTCTCTGTCCCACTATACAGCCGTTTTGACAGCTGAGGTTAAATTGCTAAAAAAAACGGTCGATCGCTATGACGCCACCTCCTATATATCTCCTTGCTGTAACCGATCGAGATAAACACTCCCCTTCGTACTCCACCACCACCCCCCAGGACAATACTACCAGGGACAGCGGGACGATGTGAGGCACGGGGCAAGCAGGGCGCGCGGCTCGAGCCGCAGCCGGTCCCGGTCACCCGAATCACCCGAAACGAGATCCCACTCCCGGTCGCCAACGACGCAGCAGCCGCGCCACAACCACCCGGCCAGCCACCGGGAACAGAGGAACCATCACCGGAGGCAACAGCAGGAGGAAGAAGAGCACCGGCGAAGGCAGGAGGCGCTGGACAGCCGAGGCGGACGCACGGCCGCCGGTCTGAACGGCACCGGTTCCGGTCCCGGTGGTGAGCTCTTTTCCCGTCCACCAAAACCCTTCCCCTTTCTCCGCATGCCACACATGACTCCCACCTAGTGGCGCGTTTCTCTAATCGTACCGAGGAACACGCCCACACGCGGCTTCTCGTTTCACTTTTCGCACAACCAAAGGCACGGCCCAGGCGGGCGCGCGGAACCCCTCGCACCCGGCGGCACCGAAGCCGAGGGCACCGGTCGCCGGCATCCAGATGAAGCTGGCGGCGAGACCGTCCGGCAAGGAGGCGCCGCGCCTGACGAAACCGGTCGCGAACGCGTTCCGGCTGGCGGACGACAGCGACGACAGCGAGCCGGAAGAGATGCCGGCCGAGTGCCGGATGCGGATGCGCAACATTGGCCGCGACACGCCGACCTCCTCCGGGCCCAACTCGTTCGGCAAGACGAAGCACGGCTTCTGCGACTCAAAGAAGATGTTCGAGAAGAAGATCGGCAGCAGTCTCGGCGATCGTTGATCGTTTGCGCGCGCGTGTGTGTGTGTGTGTCTGTGGACGAACGCAAAAGTTTAGTTGCCGTAAGTAAACCGGCGCTCTATTTATCTGTCGCGAGGGGGGAGATCATGGGGTTGAAAACCCCGTCATTGCGCGGGGTTTTATGCATTATCGTGTAGCGAATATCGTTTGCCTAGTTCGTGCTGCCGCAATGCCAACGTCTTTTTAGGATAAACGGACCCACTTTTCAGACTACTACTTCTTAGCGCACCGTTGGCGGATGGTAGGAAATCGAGCAAGCGAGAACGAGAGTGAGAGATAGAGAGAGTAAAAAAGTAATGATTAATAAATTTGTCCTTAGTCTGTTTCATCGAACGTACGGGTGGGGTTTGTTTTCGATTTCAACTTGCAACACTTTCTACGATTGCCGATTGTTCAATTGCCTTTCTAAAAAAACAAAATTTCGCATACAAAATAAGGTAAGTATTTTGTCTAGTAGTCCAAGAATTACTTGAGACACACTCCAGGTTTGACACCTTTTGTGAGGATAGCAGAGATTTACACTAAAACCTTATCAATTACAATTTCAGCACAAAGTCTCTCATATCTGCGATCCTGTCGGAGGCCATTTTTCGAGATGCTACAAAAATCATTTCAATTCCCAACCCAGTAACCATGTGGTGACCGTAGGAGTGAGGACAGCGGCCTTGATCCGAATGAAAGAGAAGAAGTATTCATTCAACCTCAGCCTCCTTGGTTTCATAGCAGCCTGTTACTAGAGCCGGTTTATTCGGTTCGACCACAACGATCGCACCCCTCTGTGCCAAAGCGAAATTGTTGTAGGAAAGTGGAATAGGGCGCCAGGAATCAAAGTAGGCGGATCGGATTTAACCATTCTGCAACGTACACTATCGACCACTTTCCCTTTCAAGCGTTACCAAAGCAACGGATGGAGTTGTCAGTAGGGGAAATTTGTCGTTCCAGAATCGTCGTTCAATAGGGCTGACCGGTGAATTAGCATCCATTTTGTCTATCATGCAATGGGTGTGTTCTAACCGATTCGCCTTAAGGTCTCATCATCTTTCTGGTAAGTATGCAACCCTGTTACAAAGGTGATTCTTGTTGAGGCAGCCTCGGACAGCGAGATTTTGCTCTGAAACCTGTCCGGATTGATTTCACAAACAACGCAAATGCTTATTCCATGGTTTTATATGTTATTTCAGAAATAAAATAACCTGTGGCGTGCAAGGCCATGTGCTATGTCCCTTTAGGTTTATCTTTCAGAAATGGTTTCTCTTGTAAAAAGATAAATTATTATTTCCTTCCGATAATTATTTTCCTCCCGACCGTTGTATATTGCTGGCATTGAACCACCAGGCTGTTTCAGATGACATTTTGTATTTTTAATCTATTTTAAAACGCGTTCATTACACATTTCAAACAGACAGTCAGAGGTGTCAAACCGGTTGGCGTGTCGAAGGTCCTTGTTTGGGAATGATTGTCATCGAGTGTGAAAATGGAACCGGTTTTGCAGTATTTATCAATTAAGAATGAAAGGGCTACAACATTTCGGATGCAAAAACACAAAACATATACAAAAAAAAGCAGAAAAAAAGCCTCGTTTTTTTTTGAAAAAATTAAATTTATTCAGAAAAATTAAAAAAAAATCATCCATCATCATCTGCATATTTAGTTTAGTTGTTGTATGTTCTGTTTCTGTTCCGATTTTTTGTTTGTTTCGTTACATCCTTCTCTATCGTTCTTCATGCGATCTTTGCTGGAGGTTGCGCGCTATCTTTCTCTGTTTTTCTCTTATTTCTGGTTGTTATTTCATCCGCTTGCAAACGTATCTTCTGACCCTCCTGAGGGTACTCTCCTTTGTACCTGTTCCAAGTTATAGTACAATCTTTTCCGAATGTGGTTCTAGTTCTCTCTTTCTCTCTCTTTCTTTTATACCCTGTATGCCTAGAACGTCTGGATGTTTCTATTTCACTGCCAAGTAGGCTATGCGCACTTTGCACAACGTTGTTATGTGTTGGTGTAGTGTGTTTGTTTCAGCTACTACTCTGCAGTGCACAGTGGCGTTCTGCCCGGCATTGGGACATTCAGCGATTTGCAGCAAGTTGGAAGCTACGGCCAGTTTTTTCCGGCTCAATCTGCTGCTCCGCCGGGTTGGGGTGGTTTCGCTTTTTTCTCTCTTTCTCTTTCTCTCTTGTCGCGCGCGCGTCCTTCCTTCCATGTTTTTGTTTCACTCAGCCGAATGAAAGGGTGTTGAGAACCGATATTGTGTTTGCTTGTTTCCTTTTTTCCTTTTTTTTTGTTGTTTCGTTTGTTAGACTATATTTTCTTATCGTTCTGCTTCCACTTTACGTTACTTTAAATAGAGGTAGTGAGGTAGATTTTTTCTCTTCTCCACTCTTCGCCCTTTTACTCCCCCCTGTGTTTAGTCGCTTAACTGCTGCAACTACTCCCATTTATGCACCTACATTTTGCTTCCTGTTCCACTCCTCTTCCGGTTCGCTGCTGTGGTGCTTTCCTTGCATTTTCCATCTTGCTCTCTCTCTCTTCCTCTCTCTCTCTCTCTTTCTCCGACTTAAATCTCGACCGCAAAACGATGACGATCCCGATCATCAACACATTTGCGCACACACATTGTCCACCGAACTGAGGGTGTATTGACGGTAGGTGGAGGAGGTGGTGGTGGAGGGAGGGGGTAAGGTTACATCAATACCAAGCTTACCTACTTCCGTCTACTGCTCTTTCGCACACGTTCACGACTCTATGCGCTCTATTTCCGTGTTGTGTTTTTAGATTTTGTATTTTTATTTTCATTCCTGTTTGCTTCATTGTTTTACGTAGTTTTTTTTTGCGATTGATTACTGATTTTCATTCGTTTGTTGCAACAGTTTAATGTTTTATCTCTTTTTTCGTGTTTTGTTTGACCGATTTTTTGAATTATTTCAAAGTGTTGCAGTGTTTTGCTAGTAAGTAAGCCCTTTTAAATAGCAGCAGAAGAGGACTGTGTGATTATTTTGTTTTCGTTAAAGTTAAAGAGCTGCTGCTCTCTTAGGTGTTTGTAATTTGTTTTGATGCAATTTTGTTTCCCGATTGTTTCATTATTCACCCAATTTCCTACACAATCGAAACGAAACGAAAGAACGGCGTAATGTTTTGCGACCTAAACGCAGCGATTGTTGTTTATGTGTTGTGTTTCATTGTTTTCATTACAGTGTTCATTTGCTGTTCGGTTCCGAGTGTGGATTTATTTTTATCTCTTCTTTTCAATTCACTTTCGCTTTCCAATGTTCCAGTTCATCG
This sequence comes from Anopheles dirus, assembly GCA_000349145.1. Taxonomy (NCBI): domain Eukaryota; kingdom Metazoa; phylum Arthropoda; class Insecta; order Diptera; family Culicidae; genus Anopheles; species Anopheles dirus. Next base: position 6,175,416 of record KB673534.1, read on the forward strand.
TTTTTTTCATACGTATAGAGACACAATTTTAATAATGATTCATTTTCAAGTGTAACATAAACTATACTTCCTTCCTTCCACACTGTTTACCACCACTATGAAATGCGCGTGTATATAATTTATATTAGTAAATGTTCTGTAATATGTATGGATTTTTTTTCTCTCGTTCTCTTTTCTCATTCTCATTTGTGTTTTCTCTGTTGTGTGTTTGTTTTGCTATTTCATTCCAAGTAATGTCACATTCATGTGTTGTTCCTGTCTTAAGACATTGTTTTCTTTTTTTTTTTGCTGTTGTAAAATATGCTTGCGTTGTTTACAATGTTGTATCTTTTGCCGTGTTTTGTAGCTTTTGACGGTATTTGCAGAAAAAAAAAGAAACAAATATGGGGGAATCGTTCAATCGTTTTTGTTGTCTAAATGTAATAGTAATAATAGTCATGATGATTATGATAAAAAATAAACCATAAGGTAATAGCTACAAGTAATGATAAATTTAGCAGTAATCATAATTTTAAAGAATTATACGAGAGAAATAAGCTTTCTGTTCTGTTCCGTGTTCCACCCATCCTAAAAATAAGTGTATATATAAATCTTTATCCGCTATATATATATTTCTACATACATATATATTGGTTTCATTTGCCCTAACCCATCGGCTCGCGCACACACCACTCTCGCTCTTTCCCTCGCATAGATGGTTCCGTTTCCTATTTTTACAGTAATAATATTAATAATAATAAAAAAAAAACAAAAAAGCACTATTTTACCCCTTTCACGTCTCTCTCTCTCTCTCTCGCGCGCTCTTTCCTGGCCAGCTCTCGAAGAGCTACAAACTTTTCGACTCTCCTCTCCACTTTCCCACGCCATTTTCGTGTCTTCATCCAACGAACAAAGACAAAACATTTCGTTCACGCTTTTCACGTCTTTCCAGATCCATTTTCCTTCCTACCGCGCCGCGCAAAAGCCCACTTCTCGCTGGAGGGGTAGGAGAGGGGATGGGGGGAAGAATATAAATACAGATAATGACAGGAATATAAACTATTATCACACAGGCATGTCAATTATTTGCATTATATCCTAAAACTCGTCCACAAACCCAGTTTATCCTTTGTTTGTTGACGCACTGCGGTCCGAGGGGCAGGGAGGGAGGGGTAGGAGAGGGGTGGGGAGGGGGGAACGGAAACGACGACGATGACAGCAACGATGAGCGCGCGTCCTGTGGGTGGTTCTTGAACCTCTAACTGCTGCTGCTATTGTTTCATGTGCTCTAAGCTCTCCTGAAGTTGTGAAGAGTAAAAAGGAACACACAAACTGTTTTTCATAAATCATAAATTATCGAAATAAATTGAGGGGAATCGCTGATATTCGTGAGCGAGCTTTTTTGAGGTTAAATCAGATTACCCAACAAAATAAACTAATGTGTGTGTGTATGTGTTTTCAACACAAAATAACCCCCGAGCGCGGTGGCGTGTTCCAAGTTGGTGCTTTCCCTCTTACTTCCTGTCGTTATTTTATTTCCTTTCGCTGGTAAGTTTGTTTGTAATCCTCTTTTTAATTAAATCACTTAACACTAACTGAAAGTTTAGCAGCCCCCACATGCTGTTGCTGCTGGTTAAACTATTTTAAACTATGTTTGTTTCAGCAAAACAACAAAATGCATTCCTGTTTCCTAATTTGTTTTTTTTTTTATTTTCTTCGCTGTACTTTGTGTAATAATCGTTTTGTTTATCTTTATCGAACCTTTAGGAAATGGGTGTTTGCTGCGTGTGTATGTTTGTGTGTGATCCTGGATTGTTTATGTTACACGCGAGCAAAAGCTTCTAGGCAAACGAACGAACGAACAGTTATTTGTTAATTTTGTTTCATCAGAAAAAGAGTAAAACGGTTGGAGAAATGTTAAAGAAGAAGAAAAAACAACAAAAGAAACATACATTTTCACCCGAGCTACAACCGTGTGGGCGGTACTAAACAAAGTAAGCGATGAGTTTTGAGCTGCTTCGTCGCCTTTGCTAACTTGATCTGTCAAACTAACACGTAATACCTTTGTTGCTTCTATCTCTTTCCTACTTTCTCTCTCTTTCTCTATTTCTCTCTCTCTCACACACACACTTCTTGCTCTTCTCTTCTTGCTCTTTTACGGTGCACAGGAGGTTTGATCCGTTTTGCATTCAATAGAAGAAAAAAAACGCATATTTTTATGATGTTTCGAACGAGAAATTAAAACTAAATTCAAATACAAGTAGTAGAAAGTAGTAGTACACGCAGTACATGGTAGTAGTAGTAGTAGTAGTAGTAGTTTCTTCATTATAGAGTAAGCAAATAGCAAAAAGTAATTTTGTAGCAGTTGCTTGCAAGCTTTTTTGCGATAGTTTTCATTTTCTTTTGTGTTGTTTTATACGCTCGTTTTACACTAAACTAGGGTGGCAAAAATTAATTTTAAAATACGTACTCTCACGCCCCTTTTCTTTGCCAATTTCTTATGTTTGTTCAAGTGTGTGTGTCAAACCAACCCGGACTTGTTTTGTATATGTGCTTGCATAGTTCCATCGAAATTGAGAATCTCGAAAGGGTTTCACGTTGTTATTATTATCATGTTTTTGTTGGGTTATTTTTTCCATTATCCAATATGTTAAGTATTTAGTTTAACCATTACACGGCGACATTCGTGTGATACGATACTAATGGAGAGAAAGAGGGGGGACAGTATTGTTACACATGTTATCTTCAATCTGCCTAGCTTCGTAGTGTAAATTTGTTTGTTTTTTGTTTGTTTGCTATATATTCGGGGGAGGAGGACTTGTCTTTTGACTTTTAAAAAACATTTGAATGATTTTGCTTGCGCTGCTTCCTGGCCTATGTCTTATTTGTTAGATAGTTTTCACTGCAAAATCGGACCGACTGGGGTGGGGTGTATGTACGGCAGAGTACGGGGTAAGTAAATGTTTTCACACGCCTAAATATTTATACTATATAATGGTGAATTTGCCATTCCTGCACACTGTAGGTTTCAGGGTTGTCTTATCCTTTCGATCCGAGTTATAGGTTTGCTTTGTTTGCATGTCTTACACGTTAGGTTCATCTATATGTCTATCTTCGAGCATGAGGTAAATGAGTTTCCATTTGTTCAATTTCGGTTTCATTTGCATTTTCGAACCAAACCGAAAAAAAACTAAACCCAGAGAACCTGCTGCTGGTTACTTTGAAACGTTTTCAGCATTCGCCCGCGGTGTATTATTTCCTATTTCAAATTTCTTTTCATGCTTTTTCGTCCTATTCGGTCCGCTCGGCTCTGGGACAAGGTGATCGTTGCTACTTGTTCTATTTTTATACGTTACATATATGTTTTTTATATCTTTTCATGTTCAAGTATGTTCGGTGTGCGCGCTACATTCACTACGCGCCAGCAGGAGCCAGTAGTGAGGAAATGTGTTGTTTGGTTAGCCTAGAAGTGTTATGTTCTATTTTTTTATATAAATGTAGGTCTTGCCGTTGGGTTATACAATGATACTATAAATGATAAAAGCGTTACAAACTACCAATCATCGGTGCATTTCCATAGTTTTTCCATTTGTGTTTTTGTGTGGGGCAGAGGGAAATCATTTTTCAGTTTTTCATCCGTTTGGAACGCTTTACGCGCGCGTTTTACATTTTCTATCTTTAATTTTTTTGTATGATTTTTTTTGCTTTTGTTCCGTGTGTGCTATTTAATGTTATTTCAATCCAAATTCTTCTGCCAAGATAGCAATGTAACGTTCGAAAGAGCTCTTAAAACAAAGGTTTTGTTTTTTTTGTGCATTTTTTTGTTATTTTATGTTTAATTGCCCTTGCTTGTTTGTTAGTTTATTGTAAAACACACTTATTTTTACCAGAAATTCTCAATTATTATTCCTTCTACGGCAGCTAACGCACCATGCGGGTGGCTCCAAGTATGCTCTATTTGCTTCCAAGTGTATGGAATTGGTAAAGAATATTCTTTTTTGAAACTGTTTTTTTTTGTGCCCGAAACGAACCGAACTTATAGCTTACTTTATAAATCGCCAATTAAGATTAGTGTTCCACTCTGCTGCTTGTTCGATCACCTTGTCTCCAGGGTGTGTTTGTGTGTGTGTGTGCTTGTGGATATAGTTTTATATTTTTATGTATGTTTCACGTGCCGCGGCACGCCACTCAGCTTTCATCTGCCCTTTGCTTAGTTTAGAGTTGTAATTCATGTGTTGGTTTCATCTTCTGTTTGTTCTTCATCTTCCTGCGCGTGTTTCATTTATGCCACGGTGTTGTTGTCTCTATCGTGGTACGGGTGTGTTGTTTCTCGTTTTGTCTGCTGCCTGCAGTGTTTCCATCAGTTTGGCAGTGGTTTACTACTTGCACGGTCTGCTTTGCACTCGCTTTTGTCAATCGCTTTTCTCCTCAGCGATCAGGTTTCTAGCTTGCTGAATCAGAATCTGTTTGGACGTGATAGTTCTTTGCAGCTGTTGTGTAATTCCAATATGGGTTTTTATTATCCATTATGTCTACTGTTCTTTGCACAGCGAAGAGCTACACTATTTGCCATCGGGCCGTTTAGCGGAGTTTAGTGGACGATGATATCTTCGGTTCGATCTTCTGTTTTCTTCCAGCCTTCTCACCCACTCACCAGATTGCGGGTGGTTTTGCGTGTTTGTAGCAAGTATTGTTCAAAATGTTCAGTGTGTGGAGCCATCGACAAAAAAAATTAAAGTGAACGTATTGGTTTGTGATACCGGGTGCGCGCGTGGCAAGTTTTTCCAAGATTGCAGATCGGAATTTCGAAAAACAAACCGTACTTTTTCAGAGCGGCTACACTGCCCTGTCCTTGCTTTCTCTTGCAGGTGATTATCCAGTCCCTGCTCGATTCGGGTCTCACTTGATTACAAAATTCTTACTTCTTCCCCTATCGCTCTCCCTCGTTATCTCTCTCTATACTAATGGCTCAGATTTGTCCTTAGCTTGTACTGTTGTTGTTACCGGATGCACACTGTCCAGAAGGAGGTCAAAATGCGCAGCAACAAAAAAAAAACACATTATAATAACAAAGAACGAGCTCCCGGTTGTTTGCTTCACACGGGAATTCGGGAGCTTTTTGTACTGTGCGTTCATTTGTACCCAAGTCCAAGAAACGGCGTTTGTCGGCGCACACTAGGGAAGTGTGGGCTTACGTTATAAAAATAATAAACGCAAAAATGACATTTACTGTCTAAGGTACGCCTACTTAGCAACCCGGCGCATGTAACGCCTGTCACAAAGGAAGCATTGGCGGAACACTGTTTGTGTGGTGGGGAAAGAATGTATCTGCCATACGTTTTGGTTGTTATTAGTGCCTTAGTGCGAATATGCAACCATGAGACGTTTGATTTGTCAAATTCGAAGTAATTACTCATACTATCCTTATAAGACGGAATTGTGAGCGTATCGTGGGCGTGTGTGAATTAAAAAAACAGAATTTTATACCTTGCCGTGAATCCGATAATGTTTTCCCTCCTATTCTTCCCCGCCGCTGGGAAGACTTTTATGTGCACACGAAACAGACGAGAGAAACAAAACAAAAATCCGAAACACTAAATTTAACCTCAAACAAACAAACAAAAATTACAAAAACACTTTTTGCGAAAGCTCTAACGCCTCGTCATATCACAAAGCACTTGGAAAATACTCAACGACCTCTGCTCCCCCGCGGCACCTTTCCTACAACGGGGGGCACCTCAGCCCGGTCATTCCCGTCTGTAAATACGCCTTAACTTAGCAGAGCGGTTTTGTGCCGCATCTCGTACGCACATGCAAACCGCGCGCACGCAACGGGGGCATTAATATAACGCAGCGTCCGTACGAAAGTCGTATTTTTCTTTTTCTTTTTTTCGGGGAAGAAGGAACGCTGTTTTATCTGTCCTGTCCTGTGACACTGTGTTTTTGAAGAGGCTACGTCGTTAGGTTTAAAGTAAGGTTAAGCAACCGATGCCAGCCCCTATTCAAGGAGTGGTAGAAACTCTGCGCGTTTGCTGTAATGTTGCGATTTGTGCAATTATGCAAAAAAGCCAAATCATACTGGATAGTGCCACTATTCCGGTCAATATGTTCACAAAGAAAAAAAAAACAAATGCACTCATCGGGGCCGGGTGGGAAGGGGCGGATGTTTAATACGAACATTACGTATTCCTGCGCTCGAGTTCCACTGTTCACCATTGATCCGTTCCGTTTCTTCCTCGTTACAAATATTCAACGATATTATAGCCTCTAGTATTTTCAATAAATAGTAAAGTTGTTAGCTAAATATCATCTACCCCTTCCTTCACATTTCCTCGCTCAATATCGCGCTCATAAACACTATCTCGCTTTCTCTCTCCCTCTCTCTTCATCAGGAACAACACACATTTTCTTCTCACTTCTTCTGCTTCGCTTTCTTCTCCACATACATGAATCAATACTTTATCCGAATCTCGCTATCACGCACTCTCTGGCTTCCGCTTGTCTCTTTGACACGCCACTCACTATGTTTTGTTTTTTTTTGTTTCTTCTTCATCTTCACCATTTTAGTCATTTGTCCACACGCTAAACACACGCTGGCCACGTGCGGCGCTCCATAAGATTTCCGTTCGCTTCTTCTGTTTTCTTCTGCTTCTTCTTCGTTTTCTTCTCCAAATACGTGTATATATATAATATATTTTCAATATAATATATATAATAAAAAAATCTAACAATTGATTTTAGTCACTTTGTCTCTCTTGTTTACTTTTTTGTATTCCTCTCTTCATGCACACTCTTCATACTTTCATTTCACCACTTGGTTCCGCGTGACAAAACACACTGCGTCTCTCTTTCTTCTTTTAGTTCTCAGCTCTGCGGCGTGTATCTTTTTCAAGATTTAATAGTAAAAAAACGTCACACGTTTCAGCTTCTGTTTTCCTTAGTATGTTTCACTCTTTTGGTTTTCTTTGCTTCTTTCCCCCTGCCAATTATGGATCAGTTCAAGTATTATTTGTGTCAATCGTGTGTGCTTTTCCTCCGATAACACGTATCCATTACGTTCGTTTATGCTGTAGAAAGACCGATCTTGCGCTGTTGTTTCGAGTGTTTTTGTCCGTTCTTCTTGATTGTTACATGAAGCTTTTCTGTTTTTACGATTAATCGCGCAAAGTGGAGTGTTGTTGTGTTCGTGCCTTGGTTTTGTTTTCATTTTAGTGAAGTTCCGTTTCGTTTTTTTTCAATTCATTTCTTCAGTTGATTTGGAATTGTGATGTTCACCGTGGATTAGTTGAGTGCTAGATTTAGAACATTCTGCTGATGTTGTGTACACTCTGTGCAAGAGATGTGACAAGATTACTACTCGTTACACTAACAACGCTCTAGTGCATTACCCTGTGTGAGAGCTTCATGATGATAGTTTTTTCATATGCTTTTGTTGTCGCTTTTTTCAATCTTGTACCAAAGAGGACGCGTCCGTGCTTATGTATTGCAGTACTCCTGGATCGGTCGTGTTCAACCATCAATGTGTTGTATTTTGTCGAATTTGCCGAAAAATTGCCGAAAAAAATTGCTCTCTGAAGCCCACATGAAGTCCCACTCTCTCATCGTTTTCCTTTCCCTCACAATGATTATCTTAAAACGCGGCGTCCGGAGACCTTTAACCGATTGTATGTCCTTAGTACTTAATAAACAAGAAAAAGGGGTACTAGCTATAAAAAAGTTGGTGCGAATCTTTGCCCCCTCCGAAAACAATGCAACGTTCCGAACCAAAACCGTCATGAAGAATCCGCATTGGCAATAGGATCTACTATGTTACAAATTATAAGGAAAACGTAGAAAATAAACGAACGTGCGAGCTGTGTTGGGTTTTGAAGCGATGTTCAAGCCTATTTTAGCTTTCCCTATTTCCTTCCGCTGTAATAACAGATGTACCTCGGATAAAGTCTGTGTAAAGTGGCGGTGTTATTATTGTTTTGAAGTGAACAGTGTGCAAGAGTGAGTGTTGTTGTGTGTAAATATAAATAGAAAGACTATGAACGATATTACAAAAATAAAACAAAACATGATAGTTATTAACGGAGAGAAAACTATTTTGATTATATGTCTTCTGGTCTCTAACTCTTCGAACTTACTCTCTCTCTATCACCCTTATCGCTCTCTCTCTCTCTCTCTCTCTCTCTCTCTCTCTCTCTCTCTTTGTAATATGATTAAAGTACTTTATTCATAGTTAACATGCTGTAGCAATCACCTGCTGAATGATAAAAAACGGTTATGGGCAAAAAACTATATTGAAGTTAGAGAATTCAAATATCTCAACAAACAACTATTCGCAATAAAAAAAAAACAAAACGGACAAATATAGAGCGAGGAGCCAGGGGAGGAGAGTAAACAAAAAACCCGAAGTGTTTCACAGACAATTGAACATCATTGAATAATAGTCTAGGGGGATTGATGGATAGATTGATGAGAGGGGCAACAGTTTCAACAAGTTCTCGCCTGTGTTTCACAACACGCGCCGTCAACAATTAATTAAGCAAAAACAGACTTTGCACGCACACTGGACTGACGCTAGAAGGTTAATGTTACACATGGAACATACAAATACGTGCGTACCGATGGTAAAGCTGCAGTTTAGTAACTCCAGTAGTATGCAGCTTTCCCGTCACTATCAAACAAGTCTGCATCGTAGCGTAACGTAACGCAAAGAAGTTCATTGGGGTGTTAGGGCGTGAAGCTGAGGGGTTCGTTCACTATCGCGACAAAGACAAACAACTACAATGTATGGGGATTATACTCTTCGCATGATCCGCGTCTTCGTTACACGCGTCACTGGCATTTGAGGTAAAAGAGGTGTCAAATTCGTTGCATTCCTTTGCATTCCTTCGTCCTTCTTCTCGGAGAATGTGTATGTGTGTGTGGTTCTAGTTGCGCGCTCTGGGTTCCGGGTTCGTGTATCGGTATGGGTAGAGTTTTCCCCGAGAGATTGTGTTTGTGTGTCACATATAATGCACTTTTTGTATCGTGAGGTAATGGGTTTTTCGATTTTCGTCCCTTCTGTCACACAAAACTGTAGGCACACGGCTTGCCTGTGCTCTTATGATCGTGTGTTTGTGTTTTGTTTTTTGTTACTGATATGAGACAGTAGCAGTCTGGAGTCTGGAGCAGCTGACTGATGGATCATTAGTTCGGAGTGTTGCTGTGTATAGTATTCCGGCTCGAGCCAGGATTCATCGTCACGTTTCCTCCAGTTCCCTCGCGCTCCTCTCCTCGCGTTCACGATTCGTAATAAATAGGTAATAAGGCATGCCCGTTACAATCAGTTGATGGCTCTCCCTGCAGAACGGACACACAACACACACAGATATGCGCGATGTAACACTTGTGGCGCTTCCGTTCCTCTCCAGCAGGGGTTTCTATTATCTGTTGCATAACGGGCCACACACTCATGCATACACACGCACGTACACAACAGTCCTAGCTACATACACTACAGGTTACTCACAACTCCTCTATAATGCGGATGGCAACATCGCCGTCACTATCATCTCCCTGATCATTTCCGAAAATTGCTCGGTGAATTGCCTGTCCTGTCTCCACTGTTTCTGTGTGTGTCGCCTGTGGGGCCCCGATGGCTGCGATACAACAATGATCGTAAGAACGCATCACGCACCATGCGACCGCCACTGGAGAGCCAGTGCCGCCCGGGTGTTCTGTCTCATTGGTATTCAGCAAAAACAACAGCTATCATAATCGTTTTATCCGATAGTCTTTGGTCAACCTCTTACGCGAAAGGGCAGCTCTTAGCATATGCGATACAGCGGTGGCAACAGGCTCTCCCGGGGGGTGAAGACCACCGTCCAGCTCCACCAGAGGCCAACAGTCTCGGACAGGCGGACACACGCGCGTTGGGAAGATGATGGCGTGCGATCCAATGCCCCTATACCCATCCCTGCCCCCATTTGTTCATCATCACCAGGCAGGCGGCGGCGGCGGCGGCAGTGGCACGGCTGATCGCGGATGTTTTAAAACCGAAAAAACACGTCCGCCCACAGCAGGAACTCTGTGTAAAAACAACAACCCTCATTACAGGCTGCAACACCCACACCAATATAGGAGAGGGAGGGTAGGGAAGCAAAAAGCGACTCTCCTTCGACGGCTCGCTAATACTCGCTAATTCGTACGCTTTTGTGACGTTCCCTGTCGTGTTGCGCGGTATCCTAGTACAACATCCCTCGCTACACCTATAGATTGATTTGTGTTTACACATTCATTCTAATTCCACGCACATAACCACACAGTCATTCACACATACACACACGTACCGTGCAAGCCTTTTTGTCCTTAAAAACGACTCCCTACTAAGACGAACCAAAAAAATCATTACACACTAAAGTTTTAAATCTCTCATTGCGCGATCGTTTAAGACAAGACAAAAATCTATCCTCATAATTCCACACACCGTTTCTTCTTCTTCCCCATATCGCACGCATCCTCCCTAAAACAACACGCCACCTCTCGCTACCCAACTATGCCCCGGAACCTCCGCCTTGATTCGACATTCCTACCATCAACTGAATAAATTAGGCAAAAACGCACGTTTTCAACAAGCTTAAACTTATTTGCTTACTCGTATTGGCTTAGTTTTCTTCCTTCCTCTTCTTCTTCTCCTTGGTCTCCACACACGCCGATCGCTTGCTCGCTTCCTACTCTAGTACCACCGCGATTCGTTCGTTTACGGTTCATTTTGTGTGCGGCCACGATCTGCTGTGCTTGCACCGACATTTTCGCGTAACCACTCCCACATACTCCCACCGAGTGTCTGGTTTTTAAGCCCAAATTGTTGATGATCCTTGTTTTTGCGGGACGCACGCTAGGGCAATGGGGAATGTTTCTAATGTTGCGTTATATGTTTTCGTTTGTGTGCTTGGGTTTTTTTTCTCCACTTCACCGACTAATGCAAACCGAAAAAAGCGTGGCCTCCTCGATTGATAACTAGGTGGCGCCGGCTGCGTACCGCTGCGGTTATGTTTGTAGTAACCGTTTCTAGAACATTGTGGACGTCGAAATGTGTCTGATCTGCCCCTTTCGCATGCGATTCTATTGCCGTAATCCTATTTTTCGTTCCTTACAACCTATTTCTTCATATGTACCATTTACATAGACTGTATTGTATGCATCGGTGTGTTTGTGTTTTAGGGGAGGGGGAGCATTTTAGTTGCTGTTTTTCGAATGATTTCTCCTCATTTGCACAGCCACCCAACCAGGGTGGAGATATGGGTTTTGGTGCTCGCAAACCTCCCACGGAAACGAAAAGAAAACACACGCACACGCGCTACATGTACTTCTCTTCCCCAACTAAACAAAATTCAGTTTCTTCCTTACTCTCCGCGATTCGGTTCCTGTGAGGATTGTTCGTGGTTTATTAGACTGACGGTTGAGGCGGCTCTGCTACTGGGCGGAATCTAAGACTTAGATTGGTTGGCTATTTTGATTATGGTTCACTGTCTGTTGTTGGTCGATAAAGGATAGAGAGGAAGGAGAGACAGAGAGCGGAAAGAGTGCACCCGTACATCCAACGCCGGGAAGATCCACACGTTTTAGCGGCACGCGATGCATATCTAACTCTCTCCCTCTCTTCATCCATCTCTTTCTCACTATCTCGCTCCAGTTTAATGAGACTAAACGTCGATACCCTTTGGGGATCGCGTCGAGTTTCCTCGCTTTGACTATTGCAATTAAAAACAAAAGGTTGCGTATATTGAACAAGAAACGGGAAAAATAGTAATAGTGTAAATATAACAATATTTATAGGCTAATCTATGGGGAGATGAGTAAGCCAGTGCAGAGATTAGGAACTGCCCACACACGTTCGCGTAAGCATGTAGTGCTGGTTCTGTTTTTTTTTTCTTGTTTTGCTGGATCTATTGCGTTATATTCTGCTGTTGTGTTGGGTGATGTATTTGGCTTTATGGTTTGACGCGTTCATCAAATGCGACCCTTGCTCCTCTTCATACACGACTCCGGGGCTCGGTTCCCAGGACCCGAAGCTCAACAGCGGTGGGTTTGCAACAACAATGAATAATTATTCAATAAAAAAAAAACATCTCATCCCACCGTCCTCGGCTCCTGGGGCTCCATCGTTTCTATCTTCTTTTCCCGTTCCCTGCACCGTCTGACCGCAGTGTAGGATGACGATGGTGTTGGTGCTGCTGCTGCTTCTACTGCTGTTATAACTGTTTCCGTCTCTACTTCTTCTACCACTTCTTCACATGCGATCGTCGGCATCTCCACCGGCTGCTGCAGGACGACATTTTGATTACGCATTTGTACTGGACGACTGTTGCTGGGGCGGAGTCGTAGAGGGGGCGACGGTCGGGGTGACGGTGACGCCGGGAGTTGCACCGGCCGCAGGCACAACGCCTGCACCGGCCACCGCCGTCTGCTCCTTCGCTTTCTGCGTCGACTGTCGCTTGGTGACCGGGGGCGGATTCGTGGCCAGCATCATCGTACGAATACGCCGCTGTGCCGACTGTGTGTGTGTGTGCGGAAAGGGAATCGATCCGGTTAGTCGTTCGCCCTATACTAAATGGGGAGCAATTACGGATTCACAACTTACCTGAACACTGAAGAAGGGACCGATGATGTGCACCGTCGTCTCCTCGTCCACCGGTGCACTGGCAGTGTGCTCGGGCAGCTTGATTATGCTACCGGTGACGCGCTGCAGCTCCCGCACGTTCTGTCCACCCTTGCCAATGATTCTTCCCACCTGTGTTTCGAAAAGGGGACACTCGTTACTAAGAAGGTCGTACCGCAAGATTGATAAGCTATGCTCAAAATGGCAGAAAGTGTTTTGCAGAGAAGACACGACCAATATGATAGTCAAGAATGGAATGTCCATTCCTTTATAAAAAAAAAATAATCCTTACAAATTATGCCAGCGTCAGCACAATGAGTTAACTTGCAGAAAGAAACTTGCTCCTTTCAAGAATCAGTTCGTCTCTTCGGACACATCTTCCCTTATGACTTGATGCCCAATGTTAGCCAGAATCCGCTGACAATTGCACCGTTCCCCCCCAGAGTCCCATTTCTGATTCGCGCGCCCACAACTCACCTGTGCGCTCGGTACGAATATTTCCACCGTCAGTCTAACGTCGTCCGTGCCGGACACGAAGCCCTCCTCGCGCATCTTCTCGAAGATCAGGTATTGCGCCTTCCACTGGGCCTCGGGCGTGCCGATAATGGTAACTTTGCGCTCGGTCTGCTGCTCCTGCGGTTTGTCCGCCTCGAGCGGCGCAATCTTCACGGACGCACCGGAGAACCGGATGATGTTGCGGATGTGCAGGCCCTTGGTGCCGATGATGGCGCCGACCGCGTTGTTCGGGATGTACAGGAAGGTCGTCTCCTGGACCTCGCTCGAGCCGGGCGGTACGCCCGCCGGCCCACCGGCCGGCGGCTGGTACATCGGGAAGTTAGAGCCCGGGTACATGCCGGCGCCGCTGCCGCCACCGCTCGCGGTCGCCGCCCCACCGGCCGTACGGCCGGTGAAGCCCATACCGTTGCCGGCGGTCGACATCATCGCCATCGGGTGCAGCCCCGGGAACATGATGCTCTGCGGGGCGAGCGCCTGCAGGTCGTTCTCGTAGCTCTGGCGCAGCTTGGCACTGATCTGGCTCTCGCCCTTCGACATGTTCTCGATCGTGCCCTTGACCGTGATGATGCGCTCCAGGTTGAAGCTGCTGATGTCGTTGATCGAGCTGACCGTGATCTTCGTGTCCGTGTCCTGCATTATCCGCTTGATCGTGTTCCCGCTCTTGCCGATGATGCGCCCGATCAGGTTGTTGTGCGCGAGTATCTTCAGACAGATCTCGCCCTTGTTCGTCGTGTTCGCCTCCTGCTGCATCACCTCCAGGATCTTCTTGCACGCCATCGTGCAGTTCTCCGGGTTGCCGTAGATCGTGATCGCCTTCTCGACCGAGCCGACGTTGTCCTTCCGGTGCACGTCGACGCGCGCCCGGCTCTGCTGCGTGATGTGCCGGATCGTGCTGCCCTGCCGGCCGATGATCGCACCGACCATCTCGCTCTGCACCAGCACCCGCAGCGGGAAGTCGGTCTGGCGACCGGGGCCTCCGCCGCCCGGCATGCCCGCGCCGTACTGAGTACGGTTGCGCTGCGCCCGGCGCGCCTGTTTGTTCGCCTCGGACAGCTCCACCAGCAGCTTCGAGCCCTCGAAATCGACGCCGTTCAACCCCGACACCGCCCTAGTTGAAAAAAAAACAAACGTCAGCGAGGTGTGCCCACAGGATCGCCTCACGAGGACTCTCGCACGCTTACCTTTGTGCTTGGTCGTGGTTCTCGAAGGTGATATGGACGGTCTGCGTGTTGGGGTCTTTGCTAGTACCCGCCTCACAGTGCTCCACCTTGCCGTACGGCTTCAGCAGCGGTTCGATGTCGTCGAACTTGGCGTGCTGTGGAATACCACTAATGACGATTTTGGCCGTTGTACTGTAACGAAACGAACGAAAGACACGATTAATTCACACGGATCTTTAGACTGCTATAGCTAGTGTAAATTATCATTTCAAAACGGATCCTACACGACTGCCTTCTACTATATGCGGCTGGTAACGCTAGTTCTAGCTCGCCGATCACTGACGCACACATCACAACCACTCATACACTCATCTATGACGTCGGATTTCCGGCCAGCGCCGGAAGTTAGCCCCGTTCTGCACACATGCGAACACGCAGCAATCGTGACTGCGACTGGTAACGAATGCGAATATGTGCAGCGCGATTGTGGTAATAAATGGTCCCTCTTTCGCTCTATCTCTCTTCCTCTGTTGTGCCTCCCAGATCTGCCGGGGGGTGGGAGATTGTCCACCGCCAGTGCCTTCGCCCAGCAAGCCATGCCCTTGTCACCCTTTGCTTCTCTGCTCGTTGCGATTCCATCCATAGCGAGCACGATCGTCGTGGGGTCTCTCGCTCCTCTCGCAGACGTTCCGGCCTCCTGCCAAGAAGCGTATGTTGTCACTGGCCCGTGCAAGAGGCGTATGGGGACACCACATCCGATCGGCACATGTGTACTCGCTCGTTCTCTCGGTCTCGGGGTTATATTGCAGGGGTCCCATTACCGCCACCACATGTTCCGGCCACCCTCCGGTGCCAGTCGCTTAACTAGCCTGAAGCAGAGACAGATAGCTGCGAATCAAGCGACGCCGCGACCGGCCAGGCATACCTCCTCCCAGTCGGATCCATATGTATCCGCACAAAGACTGAGGAAAAACTTTTCGCACTGAAGCCGGGTACGGATGCCCCCTTCGACCTCCGCCTCCAGTGCCGGTGGTGTGGTGCTTTATGAATTGACTCTCGACGACAGCACACAAAAACCCTTGCCTCGTTCCCTCGTGCGATTAACATATGTGGTTGGTGGTGCGCGGGATGCGCTGTACCACGACTCGCTACCAAGATGGTACCAAGACGCGAAGAAGCCCGAAGTTGTGGGCCCCTCTCCATTCATGAGTGGCCGGTTCCACACGTTTCATTCATCTCGCAGAGGGCGGTGACTGCGGGTGGTGAGCGCGCGCGCGCCCGCGATGTGAGAGGTTAGACCGATAAGCTTTTCGTTCGTTTTACGAACATAACAACCCAACGTACCATTTAATACATAGCGCTCCACCAAAAGGGAGTAACGCGAATCGGCCGGAGGGTGGGGATGAGCAAAGCATCCATCAGCATTCCAGCACCGAACCTGCGGGGGGCATAACGGGTTTTTCTCGGGGAGCGTGCGTGTGTGTGGTTCGATTTGATCGGCTAATGAAACGGGTTTTTTGAAACGGGTGCCTCACTCGTTGCCCGAGGCATTGGCGCGCCCTGAGAACTAACTCGCAGACATTATGCGGGGCCCAAATCACGGTGTTATCCGTGGTCTAGTTCTCGGGCGGAAAGTATCTTTTTTTTTTGTTGGTTTATTGTAAACTGCTGGTCTAGTATAGAGAGATTCGTTTGGAACGATTCCAAAGTCGTTAGACGCGTGTTATTTACATAATAGTGTTAATTTTCACAGCCATTTTCACCTCAGTTAAAGCCTGTTGTTTCTTCCAGATCACTTGGATATGAACGGACTTCTGCGTTAAGATTCGATTTAATTTCACATGATGGAGCAAAACAGCTGATAACTAGCTTCATAACATCTCAAGTCGAATTATGAGATTAAAACACGTTTTTTTAGCTTTTCCCATCTTCTTTTGGTAGTTTTAAGGTTATGTTGTCATTGTTTTGTTTTGATAGGAGAATTCAGTTTTTTTTATACAAGGTTCTAGGAAAAAAATTGCAAAAAAATGCTCATATAACACACTAATTCCCGGTGCTTCAACTTCAAACCCCAGCAGCTCACAACTGATCGCTCGCACCGACGATCGTCGTGAGCTTCGTGGAAAGTCCGACAGGGAGCGCTCGCGTGTCGCTGTGAGAGGAGCGCAGCCGTACGTGAGCGATTCTTACGACCGTGGAAATGGTTCAAAAATAAACAAATGAACAAAGAAAAGGGAGACTCGAAAGTGAATGAACTGAGCCTCTCCTCCGTCGCGGCCCCTCCGTGGGGCGACATACCGCGCGATGGAGAACGAAGAAGCGCCCGAAGCCGGGCGAGCGGGCGCGCACGCTCGCGCATAGTTCTACACACATCTTGCGCTTATGCTTTTCCTTCCTCTCTCTCGCTACATCCTCGTTCTGTCTCCCTCTAGTGGCTTCGCTCCCCTACTCCCGGTTCCCTCAATTTGCGCCCCCTTCAGCCTGTCTGCTGTATTTTTTTCTCATTTTCCTCCTTTCATCGGATACACCTCTCACGGTGGGCGGTGCAGGGAAAGGGGGAACCGAGGGCATTGGGTGAAAGGGGACGAAGAAGCGTGGCTGCATTTCTTCTTGTTTGTGCCGGCGCACACGGCTGTTGATGTCATTCCACCGCACTTTCCCCGTGTTGTTCTGAGGGTCGCAATGCCCTGCTTATACCGCTTGTGACTCTTCTGGCGGGCCAATGCACAGTGGGTAAACGGGCGGTCATTTTTGAGATACCAGTTAGACAGCTGTCGACATAGATTGTCGGCATGTGTATAGGGAAAGGCATCATTGTGCTAATGTATAAAAGTATATAAGCTGACAGTGCCAGAAATTAAACAAAAAATGTCAATAAACTTTTTTGTCCAATTAAATTTAAACTACCTACTATAAGTTGATCGACTTTCGCGATCTTTAGTTTTGGAGACATGATTCATCTTTTTAAAGGTAATTTCAACCAAAATATGACATTCATTGAATTTAATGATTACGATTTTCTAAGTTTTGTCATGACCAAAAGTTATTGACTTCGTTAACTATCAGGTATTATGTTTAAACATGGATTTTTCATCTATCTTTCTATAGGGAGTAAATCTGTAACTACAGATGAGGCAGTCGCATTGTCAGGTGCACAGAGGCAAGGATTTACAGTTAATTTAGAATTCGCGACATACAAGTGCAGTCACAGGTAAGTTACGGACTGCTAAACCAAACCAAAGAAACGAAAATTGACTTTTATCCTTTCATTGATATGCCCACTGTGCAGTGAAAGAGGCTGCTCGTCCGGGAGGAGCAACGCAACCGGCTTTCCGACGCTTCAACACGCTCTGGTTGCTCTGATCTGCAGCACCAACAGCAACAACAACACCACCACCACGCACTGTATCATACGATTCGATCTTGCTTAATGACTTCTTCGGGCTCGCCGCCGCAAAAGCGATTCCGTTCTCCATGGAACGTGAAATTCCACAACCGAGCGTCCCGTCCGTCGCGCACGACCAGACGCCGTTTGCAGAACCAACCGCAGAAGCCCCAGGTTACGAGCGCACGGAGGAATGCCTCACGTCGGAGTGTTGCTGATCGGAGCTGCGCGCCTACCGATCGATCTCCTTGGACCCGGCAACCGTGACCACTGCGGGAACGGAGACGAAGTCCCAAGCACATATCTCCTCGAGTAGGCCCACCGTACCAGCGTAAATAGGTCCATCGTGAACTGCGATCACCGTGTGGTGGAAGAGATCTTTCGTACATTCCCTTGAGTGTGTGTGTGTGAGTGTGCGCGCGAGTCACGACAGTGGTATGTCGGGTACATTATCCATGGCATCATGACTCCTCAAGCCGTCAAGACACAACACTCTCCCCTTACGCGTTCTCAGGGCGGATCCCAGCTATGTGCAAATACTTTTCACTTATTTACCCCGTTTTCGACCGGATAAAATCCCCATTTGCATTCTAGATGCCTATACGCTGTGGAGGAGCCACCATCGAGACTTTCTTTTCTCTGTTGGAAGGTGTCAAGAGACTTTTGCAGTCTAAAGAGCTCTAGTGGACGCTTCAAAGAAAATGATTTCGATACTCCGATAATCGTAGAAGTATTTTCTAGATATGAGAAATTGATTTCATCCTGCCGGCGATTACTTCGCATAATGCGTAATAATACCATCTTCTTCCCTCCAAATGCATCCATTAGCAGAGTTCAACGCGATTTCGGCCTTCCCCAAGCAGGAAGCTATCGCCAAATGTGCACAGTAATTGCATAAACAAACACACGGTGATGCGTTTCGGTATGCCGCATTCCAACACGAATTCCAAGAATGATTATTAGTTGCGAGCGAAGTATCAGCCAAGCGGTTTAATGCAGGAGGGGGCCGCGGATGATCGACTGAGTCATTCAGACTTTGTACGAACCTATATACTGCTGTATGACTGTGTACAAATCCGTGTGTCTGAGCTCACAACACCACCGATGCTCCAAAGAAAGAGTCATCGGAGACCTCGTTAGAATAAGTATCATTTTTCGCACTCCACAACACTCAGAGTATCTGCTGCCGCCAATAGGTGACTAACGACAAAAACGCCCCTCGCTCGATTGGAGGCTTCCACCAAGTGCGAAAGCAAGTGAATACTGTGACTAATTATCATACGTCACACACCAAACTTCCGGCAGCTATTTTCGTATAGCGTATCCAAAGGTTTCTGACGTTGCGGGGGTCACGTGTGTAGCTGTCGTCCTTACCCAGCTTAAAGCCGAACTCATCTCTTAGCCCTGCCGAGATCAACCGAAACTCAGCCACCACCCGGACTCGTTTCGCAGCGACCCCTTATCGAACAGCAACAAGAATGGCGAAACTATGCGGGAAACCGTTACGTCGCGAAGACGGCGGCAACCACAAACGAATACCAGCGGTCCCTTCTTCTCTCCTCTCCTGGATGTCCACCCCCCTCCGAAGGACGGCCGCGGGGAGCTTGAGAAGCTTTGCATTCGGGAAACACACACACTCACACACATACTTCTCCTCATCCAGGACAATTTGGAGTTCGGAAACCTGATCACCGGCAAGATAGCGCTGGCACGCAGAGAGAAGCGACGATTCTTTCCGTAGAAAGCAGGACCTGATCTCGGTAGAAGAAAGTTGTTTGCTCGGCACGGTGGGAATCTTGGGGAATGTCTGAAGCAACCTCATCCTCTCTCTCTCTACTCCGCTCGATCGTTCGCATCGAACGAAGTGTGTGTGGTGAACCGAAATAAGCAATCGCGACCCGTGAAAGCAACGAGGAGGAACAGGATTGCTCTCAAGACGCGTGGCCAGTATATACACCGCCAGCCAGACAGTCGCAGAAGGTGTTGTTGCGCGCGGCCTCCTGCAGACATCCGTCAGCAGCTCAGGGATGGCTTTGATTTTGAAATGCAGCGCAGCGCGCGCGCGCACACACCGTCGAGCGTGGAATGCGATGCCCGACGATCGAAGTCGCCCGAGCGGCGGACAGTGCTCTGACATACGCCGGCGTGGAATGCGCAAACATCGCGACACCCGCGAACGGTGTCAACGGCAGTCCCGGCGACTACTGCGCCCGCCCTTCGATGGGCGTCACTGGAGCCGATCTTGGTGGCAACTCCTGGCTCTCCTGTGCAGAGACGCCCGGTGTGTCTTGGTGCTCATTTCCAATTCAACAGCCACATTCCAGACTGTAACTTTCGTTGCGCTGCGCTGGTGCCCAAAAAATTGTCTGCCGATTTGGGTTTAGCATCGAAGGGACGCATGGTTCATCTGACTTTGAGAAAAACTGGAAGCATTGTGGTGAAGTTGGAACCATTATGTTTGATATTTGTGACTGGAGCCCAATTTTTGTGGAACTAGATACATAATGCATCATTCAGCTCTTGAAAAGAACGCAAACTCAATCACTAACGTACATCATAATAACGCTTATGCTGCACGTTTCATTCTCTGGAAAGATATTTCTGGACATATACCTATGAAGGTATGCTGTGTACCACACACTCTGGCAGTTCTCGAATCTCGAAGTATCCCGTCAACAGCACGTTTGAAATACCTGGCATTCTACAAGTTTTTTCGACAAAACAGTGCTACTCACGAACAGGGGCTCACCACAACGATTCTTCCAGTATTTCACAACAAAATAACAACAGGACCACCCGTGTGTGCAGCTAAAATTCCAGCTTCAGCCCACCCCCGTGGGTAGTCATATACAATGTTGCCAATACTCGGAAGGCGTCTCTCGCACCGCTCGTTATTTTTCGCCGCAAACATTTGTCACCCGTGCAGGCCCCGTGCAAATGCATTTCCTGGCCGCGAAAGTGCCTGTGCGCTTTCTATTAGCATAACGCGCACTCCTCCATACGGGGAGTTGGGAGTTGCAGCGGCAACAGCGACAGAGACCCGGCGAATAGGCCGGAAAGGGTTTTTTGTTGTTGTTGAATCCGCGATCCGTTCCTTCCCATACCGGAGGATCGTCGGTCGGCGCACGGATCATTGGTGACCTCGTTTCCTGCGTCCGCTTCTCCCGTTGCCAATCGTAAACATACATCCGTCTGCGCTTGTTTTTGCTTACTTCGAAACGAAAACAGCATCAGCGCCGGCGGCGGGCGGCGTGAAAGAATACGCAGCAATGGCAAACATTGTCACGATGCACGGCGGTTGCATTGTTGCACCGGAGCGAACTGGAATTTTGAGGAGGGCACCGGCGGCGGTTCGGTGGTGCGGTGTGTGGTCGTCGCGTGTGGATAGCGATCGCAAACGTTAGTTTCCATTTCAAACATTGGCAGCAATACTTCACATATTGAGGTCGAGATTGGCTGCCCGGACTGGCGCGGTGGGGGCTTTATAATGCGCGGCATGGTCGTGCGATAGATAATCGGACACTCAAGCGCATATCCGGGATGCATTCATTGCGAGATGTGTGTGCACCAAAGGGTGGCATTCCATTGAAATGAACTCTCCTAAAATTAAATACAAATTTTGGTTAGCATTTGCACCGGAATAGTTTGTGTTTTAACAACATCACCAACCGGCATGCTTTGAACTGGACGAAAACATAATTGATAATGCGTTTTGTTGTACAGATACCCTACTTTTGGGCGTTTCGAGAATGTTTCACTCATAAGGGTTATGTAATGCGCACTACAAAACACCTCCATTTCCCAGTGTATATTCCAAAAACTGATCAAATTCGCATCACTTCGAAGAGACGCTGACCACGAAAATGAAATACGCCGCCTCGAGCCGTTCCCATGCATCGCGTTCGCTTCGTTAAGGCTCTTCTCCCGTTTCCGATTCCCCCATAAATGCGCATGCAGAAAACCAAAAACAGGAAAGAAAGAACCTAAAAAAAACAACCAAAGATGCACACTTTGGAATGCGCCTCGGCGGCAGAGCAGAATGCAATAAACAATCTCACCACGACGACGTCTGCGTGTTAAGCGATGTTCCGTCCGCCGAGCGCCGTAAAGTAGCAGGTTCTCTTGCCAATAGTGATACAAAAAAAGCATTGAACTGCCCGCCCTTTAAATGTGATCCTCTACGTCTCGCGTTGGGCTGAGGCGTTCGTTAGAGGCTGGTGTATGTGTGTTTCATCTCCTTAAACGAGCACATAATGGGCTGCCGGTTATAGGTTCCTGGGCGCGCTATGAAGCGCTTCACTCCCTCTCTCTTGTCGTTGTCACAAAACGATCACGATGACGGAAGAGAGGGCGGCGAGCGATGTTCGAGTTTCGTGGAGAGACACCGGGGAATCCACACTCCAAATCCTGTCCCAAGCGGACAAGAGCCGCAAGATTCAGTCCCTTTCCAAGCAGGAGAGAAGAACGCGCGCGCTTTTGAATTAATGGCACTTAATAATCCTCTGACGCAAGAAGACGTCTACACTGCTTGCCTTGTCCGCACAGCGGAGGTTGTTTGTGTCGGAACGGTTTGAGAACCGTCATGCCGTCGTGCGTTTGAGACGGAGCCAAACGCGCATTTCGAGACTTCTGGCTTACTTACTTGCGGGCGTGTGTATGTGTGAGAACTTCATTCGCTAACACACACCCGGTGGACGTAGCAAGCAGCAAAGCATGAAGCAAAAAAGCCTTAACTCAATCCAACTCAGTCGCATACTTTTATGAATGAAAACCATAATCTTCCTCCCGGCCGCTTCTCGTCCCATTTGCCGGTTCCAGCTTACGCTCCTCGCTCGCGCTGCCGCTTTCCTGCTTCCCAGATCCGCTGCTGGCGGTTGAGAGGGCGCTTCAGTATGCGCCCGACAACCCAACACTACTCCGGAAATTGTAGAAATTGTTACATTATTGATAACAAATGTTTACTCTGCTTGCTTCCACCACCGCACGGCCTAACCAAAGCTGGATGGTGTGGCCGCTTCTTCGCTGTGCGCGCGATCTTCGATAAGTTGGGGCTGTGCTCTAGTGCGCGGGCTCCTCGTATAAACCCGACCGCACGTCGACAAGGTGGCGTCCCCGAGGCACGCTACGAGCTGATACGGGCGAGGGTTCAGCCTCTGGACGGCGCAATGAAATCTTACGACCAAAACCGAGCCGGCTGACGACAGTGCACGCGGCAAGCGAATGGGAGCATGTGGTGGCATGGAATTAGGCTTCTATTAACAATAAGCGAATCGGCTCTCCCGTCACGAATTATGCAGCGTCATGTGCTGCGAGATGTGCATCGCATCAGCAGGATGGCTTGTTTTGCTCGTCTCACGATTCATTCAAATTCGAGCATGAAACTTAGAGGTTGTGCAAAATCAACAACACCGGCAAGGTTAGCCGGTTCCCCACCCGTCTAGACTTCGGTCGCTAAAAATGGCAACAGATTAGCGACTTGATAAGCGCACCTTGCTGGAACGGCATTGACTTCCGGAAAGAAGCCAAGACGAACCGTTGCCCATACGGTGGATTGAAAGCAATCTAGCAATCTGAGTTTGATTTCTGTGCGGTGAGAAAGTGTTGCACGCTTGCAGAAAGGCGCCATCATCGCCCGGCCGATAGGTTATATGTTTGCAAAGCGGCAAATATTCGCACACCGAACGATAAGGGTACGGACGTTCGACGCCACCATGCAGCTGTCGTCGGTTTTGCTTCTTCTAATCTAACGAGCGAGTGGCCCTCTCACAGACGATGTTAGCTCACAGCTGATCAAATAGCAGTCATCCCATATAGTGTTCCGAACGCGCGAGTTATCGCAATAGAGGCCATTCTGTACATCTAAATACTCAGGTTGGTTCTTTGGGCTTCATTCCACCTGGCTGTTGATGGCCTTACCTGGAAATAGAGGATAGGAAGAAAACGTCGAGTTAGATAATACGCACGATAAGGTTCGAGTTATTGATAGGTATGGTGATATTAGAAGTATAAGAGGTATTCCTCGTGTTACAATGAACCTAATTTAGATCACTAGACATGTTTACTGAATGATGGCTCTTTGAACAGTCCCCCGAGAACATCTCCACTCTAGAACCTACCTAAACACACTACTACTCGGTGACGTTAGGAAGGTGTTACGTGTGCTAAACTCGTCATACTGAACGTCCCGATTCAGTGACCGACCGTGGCGAGTTCTGGTGCCCGCGTAACTGCCGGCGCTCGGATTCGAGTGTGGATCCGAGTATTGCCCGTACAGTGGCCAGAGCGTTCCGGTAGATACTAATGTCGGCGGGTTATGCTGATGCCCGTAATCCAGCGAGGCGTTATGGTACTGAGATATCTGTTGATATTGGTACTGTTGTTGGTGCTGTTGCTGGTACTGCTGTTGGGCCATATTCAACCAAACAACCGTGGGGACGATTTTAGGAGGAAACGAACGTAGCAAGCAGCACGTGGCAGCAAGTTTTCTCTTCAAGACTTCTCCCTATCGCTTTTCCTAGCACTCGTCAACACAGGAACTCGCACTGGTATTCGTTCTGAAAAGCTATTGGAACACTTTTACGCACTTTTGCCGCGTGACTGTTTCCGGTGGAACGCTCATTCCAATGACACCCATGCACGCATCTTCTTATCGCGGTGACATGTACTACTGAGAGCAGAGAGGCGGGCGCAGATAGACGACAACCACGGGGGCAACCAGATTGCACTATGGAGGACAGAGGAGCAACAATGTTGCAGGCAACAACAATAACAGCACACACGTCTAGATTTCGATGCGAAAGCAGGTCACTTGTTATTCTTTCCTCTTTTTTAACACTAGTGCACTTATGTGTGTAATTTCATTTAGAGATGCCACCGCTGCGCACTCCACGAGCAAACGTGACACAGGGAAATACACTCTCTATGCACCAACACCCCATACACGGTGTGTGTTGCTTATGTGTGCGTGCTCTTTTGTGCGATAGTGCCGGGCTTTTCTGTGGTGACGCGCACGAAAAGAAGCGAGGGTAATGGATAAGGGACTGTGTGTTTGCTTTTCTATTTCGTCTATTTCTGGCGTGCACTAGACTTGCGACTAGAGCGGGCTTGTGTGGTTGTGATAAAGGCAACGAGTGCGCTACACGCGCGAACGTGTGTGCGTGGATTTCAATCTTCCATATGGTGTCTTCCACCTTAATACACTCTGGCACCGATGTCGCACGCGAAATCAGGTGAACTAGGATGGATGTTTTCGATTCCGCATCGCAATCACAATATGGCGGATGACGTTAACCTTCTTCCGCGATCGGTTTTTTCACATACACACACACACGCGCTCGAGTTAGAAAAAGCGCAGGCTAGCACAGGTAGTGATCGGTAATCGACAGTAATGTACCACCGAGTGTGTGTCACAGTGTACTAAGCGGCGATGATACTGCGCGGCACGAGAAAACGCACGAACCGTGTAAAACCTGACCGGCGCGAACACACGGATCCACTGTACTGTTTGTGTGGTGTGCGCGCTGAAGGCAACACACGATGATGCGGCATAATGTTCGCGCGGTGCGAAGAAACAAGAAGGGCAGAAAAAACAACCGAACCACTCACACACATGCACACCGTCCGGGGTTGTGTTGGATTCAGTTGACGGCGGGATCCGGTCTTTCGGGACGCACGCTACGCGGGAGGGTGAGCGGGGTTTGGGGGGCAAAAAAGTGCACTGGCGGCAGAGTGTTGTTTTCTGGTGCTGCACCCGAAACACTATAAACCAAAGCTTCCTCTCGTTTTGTTCTCACTCTCTCTCTCTCTCTTTCTCTCTCTTCCTATCGTTTCCACATGCAACCGAGAGCAACGAACTGGTGGCGGCGGCAGCGACGGCGGCACCTTTTGCACGAATCTCACTAACACAACCGCGCAACGACAGTGGCGCGCACGCACACGCGATAACGACAGAAGATGACAATTGTGGCCGTCGTCAAGGCAGGCGGCAACGGCGGCGGTGGTTGAACGCGCGCCCGAAACTGTCAGCTTTAATTGCCATCGCAAGCAAAACACTGCTGCCACCGATGCGCGGCAGGCGAACGGATAAAATGTTACGTTCGCACTCCAGTGTCTACTTTACCGCCGCCGGTGACGAGGAGGATCGACGGATGCGAAAATGTCACTAGGTGAGCAAGCGCACTTCGTCCGCGAAAGGGCTGAGATTTGGTTCGGCACTCGATTGACCACCCACATACCGGGCGAAAGCTGGCCGTTGTTAATGCTGCCTTTCTTTTGCAGAATTTCGTGTTGGATCGACCGCGGTTATAACAAAAGCGCGCATTAAAACCCGCACTAGCAAGCGCACCGGAGAGCCACTCGGAGCGAACTGCAGCAGCGAATGGCGCGCGGCAAAGTGCAGTTCGCGGAAATATTCTCTCCACCCCACCCCACCCTCTTCACCGTCTCCCCGCGGGGGTACAAGTTGAGTGGAGCGAACCGGTCCCCATACAGGCGGCACGCGGGGTTGTGATTCGCTCGCTTCAGGGGTGATTTCTGGGAAGGTGTAGTGGTGATGTACAGAATCACAGCAATGGTGTAGTGATGGGGGCCACGCCACGCTTCGTTTGCGTGATGATGCTGGGACAGCAGGCACCTTTTCGCAGGCAAAACAACGATCACCGCAAGGATCTGTGGCAAGCATGGCGAGAAGCCAGGGACGTTGTTGTTGATGAGACTTGTTTACATCCGTAGAAAAAGGAGGGTCTGCTTGGATATTGATGTCTGTTAGGATACAGTGATGAACAAATTGATCCAGGGTTGATAACTTCGCATATGTAGTGTCAAATTTAAGGAAATTTAGTTGGAAGTCCCATGTTCTCTTAACAAAATAGTACTGCGTACTAACGCAGTGGCCTAGGAATCTCATTTGAATGAGGTATAATCAGATCAGTTCTCACATACGCCACTAGCACATGGACCCTGTCCTAATCGTACCAAGCACTTTGAACCACGATCGAGAGGAAGATGCTCATGAGGATCTCTAGCACCGTTTTAGTGTGTTTTAGAAGCCGCTACAATAACGTACTGCATAAGTTGTACGACAGCCTAGCTTACAGAATCGCCAGACTACGGCAAACCGATCATGTCAGCAGAATGATACTGGACGACACACCCAGGCCAAATCCTAGAAAGGTCTCCTTCGCTTGGCACAACTAAAATTGCTCTACGGTTGCCTCGTGATCTTCGTGACAATCATCAGTTAGTTGAAATATCGGCAATTGAAAGTCTATGTAAGCTAAACTGTAACAACCGTGACTTTGTAAAATTCTGTAAGAGGTATATTTCTTATCGATCGTAGAATCATTACTGTTTCTCTGCCTAGTAATGCTGGAGTGAGTAGATCAAAGAAAAGCAAATGTAATGAAAAGTTAACGACATTGAATTGGACATTTAAATCAATGATTAAGAATGAGCTTCCCCGTCGACAAAGACCTTCCTCATGAATGGAAGCAATATTACAGGGCATTTACGCATGCTTCGCTCCATATTACAGCAGGACAGGCCAACAGTGTCAGCCATTTTTTAAATGGCGTCCATTAGAACGCACAGCAAAAAATAGCTGCACATCAAAACAAGGACCGCACGATTAGGGAAAAACGCATGTGCATCGCTTTTGCATGCAGCAAACGTGCAAAAATCAGATAGACACTGAGAGCGGAACGCGAGAGGGAAAGTGAGAAAGTGAAAAAGCGGCGAAGGATACCGCGAGCGAACGGGATAGCAGACACGGCTTCGCTAAAAAGGGGTGATTTGACGCCGCAATCAACAACCCTACGACCAACTGTTGCAGTTTAAGGTGAACCCGATTGTCTCCCGATAGCGGCAGGCACCGAGGGGCCTGGCCGCGCACGGCATATGTCCCCCTGTCTGCGTGTGTGTTTGTGTGTGTGCCTGTTGCACAAACGCATTCACCAACCCCTATTCGGCTGTATGCGCAACCCCTCTCACGCCACCACACCACTCGGAATCGGAAACGGAAGGAAACGGGGAAAATTGCATTGCAAATTGCACCGGCCCCTGGACCTGTTGCACGCGGCGGGGCAAATGCCATCATTATGGGCACGAGGGGTTTACTGCTCCTGCCCCTGTTCTGTCCAACACGAACACACACACACACGGACTCTCCCTTTCCTTACCCTTTGCTGGCGGAATAAAAATGCTCCGCTCCGAAAAATCTCCCACCCCGCGGGAGGGAGCGCGCGAATAATGTTTTGATAGATGAGGTGCATGCACACACACACACGTACAGCTTTTGTGTTGCATTCAATTGGCGAAACAGGTGCATCGATGCACCGGAACGCACAGCCGGAGCGAGAAGCAGCGGCTTGGCGCGTGAAAGAGCAGGACGGACAGCAGCAGGATCATGCGCCGCGCGCGGTTATGAGGGCTGCCGTCGACGCAAATCAGGGGAAAAATTACGCGCTGCACATTGATGCACAGTGGCGTTGCATGTAGAGGTGGTGGAGATTCGCCTTGTGCATTGGAATGTTCATTCATAATTTGCGCCGTAGCTGTTAGCGCTGATGTCGTAGTGGTAGGACTCTGTTTTTAAAGTCGTAATAGGCAATAAGGCGGCTTTAAAATCCTCATCACCTTCTAGTACTGTAGAATGCCAAATCAGAATGCCTATGTATCCTCTCTCCCTCTCTCTCGCTCCATTTTCTTAGTGTTACGTAATTTATGAACGCCACCTAAAGTTGTTCAATTCATAGAAATTAGGAAATTCGTTTCAAGCGTCTTGTGACCAGAACCAAACGATCTGGGTTTAAAGTTAGTTTGCATGTGTCTAATGCTTCTCACAATGGACACAAATCAACGAATGAATTGTTGCTAATTACGTTTGAAATGTAAATAATCTACCATTAGGGTGATGTATGGGACATTGCTTTAATTGCACAGTGTAATAAATCGTTTTCCAAACGTTCGTTACTGAAGGGAAGATTCTCGCGATCTACCCGATATAGAACATGTGCTACTACCGCGGCTATCGATGATCCGGAAGGGGACAGCAAACCTCCAAACTACCGCAAAAAAAGCAAAGAGCTCCACACACACACACACACACACACACACACACAAAACGCGCAGCATTTGCATCCGGCGAACACGAAACGCCACGTTCGTCGTCCGAAGCAAGCGAAATTTGGCAATTAATACGAAATTGCCCGTCCAAATCGAACAATTGGGGAAGGGGGGGGGGGGGGGGTAGCACGACCGCGAAGGGTCTTCTGCTGTTGCTGCTGCCGGTGCTTGGCCTGGCGGCGGCACTTCCTTGCGCTAATCTCGCCGAACTTGAAAGGAAGCGAGCAAATCGAACGGACGGACCACAATGCAATGGGAAATGTAGGGCGCGCGAGCCATCGGGCCAACACTGGCCAAACCGGGCATGGAGGAGAAGAGAAGCCCAGCGCCAAAAAGCGAAAAAATGTAGGGCGAAAACAATTTCTGGAAGCCAAATTATGGATCCAGCACAGCACACAATGAGCAATTGCCAGCGCTGGAAGATTGCTTTTGTGCAAGACGGGAGAGAAAAGAGAGCGAGAGAGAGAGAGGATAAAAGTGAACGAAAGGAAGGAAGGAAATGAGCATACATACAGGAAGACCGGCAGGAAATGAAACAGAAATAGGCCTACTTGGGATAAGAGAAATCGAAACGAAAATCCACCAAAGAGAGAGAGAGAGAGAGAGAGAGAGAGAGAGAGAGAGAGAGAGAGAGAGAGAGACAAAAAAAAACTTAGAGCTAAGAAAGACGGAAACGATAGATGCACCACGTAAGAACACGCATGGAAAAGAGTAAAGATAGTATGAAAAGAAGGCTTAGAATTAGTGCAAAAAAGGGGTAAAAAACTAGAAAACGCAGGACAGAAGAGAAGGAGGCCGGCAACCGGCGTAAGGCGCATAATAAAATAATAAGAAAAGACAAACGCAACGCACACACACGCGCACACAACCGTGACATGGAACAAGTAAAGGAACTTAGAATTGGCCGCCCTTCGTGCGTTCAACAAGCAGGCACCAGCAGAGAGACGAAGAAATAAAACCCCTATACGTATAACCACCAATTCCCTCCCCTTTGGTTCACTCCTTCCCACTTTGCCGGGAGCAAAGCACAGCACAAAAAAAAAACACCGAAGGAAGCAAACCTAACCTCCTTTTCTAACATCCCATCCCATCCCCCCTCCTGCTGCCCGGGTCACACAATGCGCAATGCTCCTGTGCTTGTAGAACATTTGTATGAATAATAATCGAAAAAATGAGGCCGAGACCTTCTTCCCCCCCCCCCCACTGTACGGGGTACAATGCAGGATAGGCCGAAGGGAACAGAAAACAGGCCGCAGCAATCAGCGCCGCGCACAGCCCGCACGGCACCGCACTGCCGGCAAGGACCAACCGAAAAGTTTGAAAGGAAACCCCGAAAAGACAAAACTTGGAGCGGAACTGTAGGTAGGAATATGTATAGCAGCGCGCCCGACTAGGACACACGCGGTCCGTGGACGGTGGCGAATGCGGAACGTGCTTGAAGAAACGTGGACGGGAAGCAGGAGAGTGTAGAGCAGTGTCGGTCTCCCGATAGGAGGAAAAGCGAACGCGAAGGTGGAGTATGATGGTGATACGATATGGAAACCAAGAGCAGCCGAATGCGGAAGAGTCATTACTTCATTATCTTTTAATTGTTTGTTTGTTTGTTTGTTTTTGATGTTTTCTTACTTTCTCGCTGTTATTTACTTATTTCGAAATCAATTCTTATATTTCTTTTGCTATTTTTATGTCTCTGCTGTAATCTTTTAAATGTATCAAACTTTAATTCATTAATGCTCTAATATTAGGATAGATTTCTAGACAGAACAGACTAAAGATTAGGTTTTGTGGTTATCTTTCGATGAACTTCAAGGGACTTTTTGAAACACTCGCCTAAGAAAGCAGTCTTGAAACAAAAATACGTATAAAAAGAGATAAAACATATTGCTACGGTCTTGCTCGAGTGGCGCCATCTCTTGGCCGGTACAGGAAATAAAGCGATATTTTAGTTTTACGCGCCTTTTTTCTATGACCTTGCTTAGAGTTTTACGTTCCAAAGCTTTTGTGAGCCATTTCAAAAGCTATTCCCCTTCGTATATCGATAAAATGCAACAATGGCTGAGCACGTTAAACTAAAGAGAAAATTTGGTTAAACCATCCGTCTACTTACAGCCCTGGTTGAGCAACCTGTTTGCTTATCGCCACCGCCAACCAATCCGTAATAAATATCCACAAAACGTCGATATTGCTTACCTAAAACGAAAGAAGGAATCGAGAGAAAAACATTAAACACTAATGTAACGGATCCGCCCTGCTGTGGTATCGGAGAAAGAAGGTCTTTACGGTAGAAACGGCAAATTTTAAATCTAAAAAAGCCTACGCCACATGTGCCGCAACCGTTCGCGAAAGGTTTTATTTGATACAACAAATTGGCAAAACGGTGATTTTCCGTTTTTTCACCCCTTTTTTCCGTACAGCTGTACCGACCCGAAACTTCCCAAACTCCCGAACCCCGGGTTAATGGGGCATTATTTTCCGCGGAGGCTTCGCTCCGGTTACTAATTGTATATGGTCCTATCCCATCTGTTGGATGGACGCTTAATGCTGCCTGCGAGATTTAGTACGATGACATCCAAGGAACCAGTTGGAAACTTAATCCTTTCGATGGACGTTTCTCCCGAAGTGAAGTGAACTACATCTTCTGGACGGCCCGTAACTTCAAGAAACTTCCACGAGACACGCGAAGCGGCCAACAATAAAACCAACCATGCCGGAACGGAAGGCGAAAGTCCCGTTTCTATTCCACCGTTCGGAACCTGCACGGTTCATGTGCGCTCCGAAGAGATTGAACCCACCCAATAAAACACAACGTCCCTACCCACCCCAAAAAGAGGCACGCAGAGCCCACGGCGATGGCCAATAAACAATTATGCAATGGCTCAATTCGTTGCTTGCTCCGGTGTGAGGTGCGTTTTGCGGTTGTTTTTTTTGTTGTTAATATTAATTACATCGTTTTTCTTCCTTTCTTCACAAGAAGATACCGATGGGCGTATCGAAGCATATCGGGCTAGGAAAGATCACCCAGGTGTATGTGTGTATGTGCGCGATCAATTAGTGGGAAAACCCGGTGGTCGAGGGAAATAAAAATCAGCATTAAACTTTCCTTCCATTCAGGCCGCTTGCTGGTGAACAGGTGAACGAAACGAGCGATGGAGGTAGAGGTTGAATCATAATTTAGGAAATAAAATCTTCGATCGTTGCAATGATCGTGTGGAGAGACATAAGATGGGGAAAATCCCATCACGCCCTGCTCCGTGTTTCTCGTTCTCGCTTGATAAAGCAACAACAGCAAAAAACACACACTGAAACAAACACCGATTTATCACACTTTCGTTCAGATTGCCACAGCAGCCCTATACACCGAGAATCCCCATCCCCGTAAAAGGTCATCCTCTCGAATCTTCCCTTAGGGAACGGTGGCTTCTCTCTCTCTCAGCGCGCTAGGTACCCCGGTGGTTTTGGTCGTTTTCCCGCTAATTGTGCATTGCCCTTCCGGGTGTGTGTGTGTGTGTGTCTGTGTGTGCCGTTTTCCCCGGGAGTGCATTGCAGCTCCGTACCCTCTGCTCTTCGCACCTGACGGAATGGAACTGCAGCAGCGATCCCTGAGACCCGGCACGCCCTACCATTAGAGACCGGGAACGCGACGGATTAACGCTGGCGTTGCGATGATGCCCAAACGGGGGAACCGTCACCGCGGCGTAAGACAATACGGAACAGAGAGGGAAAGAAAAACTGTTGCGAACCCCTTCCCCTATGCACCGCCAATATTAAATGGGCCCCCCCCCACCCTCCTCGCGCGATGCATTTTCCCCGCGGTGTTTCGGTCGGTCACACTCTCATTTGCTTCTCGTTAACCACGATTAAGAAGAGGTCGTCGTCGTCGTTGCCGCCGGTACGGGGAATTTCATTTGCCGTTCCCAATCAACGCACGTCTTTTTTGCTTCACTGACAGCTCGCGGCCGCTGCTTGTCACGTGAAACAGAGCACACACGCACACTTCTATACATGGCTATGTTTTTACTGACCACTTGAGAAATGAGAACGAAGGCATCAGAAGAAAATATGTAGAAAGAATACATATGCACAAGTTTTTTGAAAACAAATAAATCCCTTTTGTCCCAAGACTTGAATTCATGATCTTTTTCAGACACTCGGGATTATCTCATTACGATCGTAAAAATGCTAAAAACTTTGCACAAAAATGGTTAAAACCTTTTTTCGTGTTTCTTCGACAGTAACAGTTCAATGTTCAACTATTTTTTCTAATATTCCAATTGAAGCGAAAGTTGTCTTCTTGTCTCTTAACTGTTTTCACACCTTTTAGGAGCTTTTCGTGATTTTTTCAATTCTTTTGAAGTTATTTTGAAAGAAATACTTAACATCTCCTTAAATTCAACACTTCAAAGAATGCTTGTTGAAACTTTTTGTGTTTCTCACTCTTTAACAGTTTTTTTTGCGCTTTTCATGATTTCGTTCTCCCAAACACTACATTTGATTGATTTATTTCTCCTTTTTAGGTTTCGTCTCCTACTTAGAATAATTTACATAAACTATTTTGTGCATTTAACACACTTTTGCATTAGAAACAAACTTTATCAGAGCAGAAAAATGCAGGTTTTTACTCTTTATACATCTTTTACTGGGTTCGTTCTCTAACACATGTTTTTTTTCTATTCATCTATTATTATTAAACGTGATTTTCTTGAGTTTCTTTTCAACACTTTTAAGCTTTTATATAACTTTTTTATTACTTTACATTTCAACAGCCAAGTTTCGTATTACTAGCATTTACAACATGCCCCAAATTTGAAATTAATCGCTTTTTTTAATTTCTTTAGCCATGGTATCGTTTATCCTCCATCCTTCTATTGCAGAGCACGCAGGGTACAACGTCCTTAAAAACGACCTAAGCACGGCCACTTCCACGTCTCGCACCGGATACAACAACCAACCGATAATTGCGGCCTGTGTTCTATGCGGTACATTCGTTTCCCAGGTTTGTGCGGCCACCGAACCGAACCACATCGTGCTCGTGGTGCTCTTCGTCGCTGTCACTGCTTCGACTGCTTTCAACTTCTGGAACCTTCTGGAGACCTGCTTACCCTGGGTGAGGGTAAAGAAAAATCGATTCCTCATCGATTGCAACAGCCATCTCGAAGGCGCTCTCCTGCTGGCGCAATTACCCTGCCGGATGTACATTTCACACCCCTTTATCGAAAGCGACTCTACACATGCGTGCGTTGGTGAATGCGGTGTATACACGGGCCAAGACACGAACCAGTGGCTGCGTTTAGGAATCGTTTCCGATCGGGCAAAGCCTATCGCTTCCACTGACGGTGTCATGAATCTTCGCCGGGAAGATGATAATAAAATCCGCTCGTTCTAATCCTCGCACATCACACGCAGGCCCTCCTCGCGCCCCAAAAACAACTCGGGCAGATTGAGAAAGGCATCGCTTCAGCGTGCGTTTTCCCCGCGCGTACAACAGCGGATAGTGAACAACAAATTTGGACAACAATTTTCGTGTTTTTTTTTTTGTGTTTGGTTGATGTTGCCTTCCTTCGCTCAACTGGTTGCTTGCGAAAGGCTCGGAAACAGGAAATCGTTTCGCTCGCGCACATATACACGCACAGCGCGTACTTGGGGGAGAGCGTCCGCAGCAGCCTTAGACGTGTGGACCATCATCATCATCCTTGTGCGCCTTCTTGACGGCGCAAAAAGGAAGGACCCTAAAAGCGGAAACAAGGCAGGCCGCAGGAGCAGGATCCTAGGGAAGCCTAGCCGGTGGACAAAGCGCGCCAAGCCGGCAGGGCAAGAAGCAAACAAAGACCACGCGAGATCACTCGCCCGTTCCGAGCCAGTGCCAAAATTTGATGAGAATCTGTCCAATTTCCATCTCCTGCGCGCGTCAACCGTTCGTCAGGCGCGTTCGGGTTTGCTGAGAAACCTATATCTGTTGTTCCCGGCCGTGCCGTGCCGCACACTCTCTGCACAACGCGGCACAACCCTTTTTTTCCGGGCGCGTCCTGTTTCGCTTTCGCGCAAAAAGGATCACATGGGCTCGGGGTTGCCGAAATTTTTCGGGTCCCAAAAATTTGCCTGCACAAACCGCCGTCGCGCGCTTTCGCCGCTTTCGGGCGGAAGCTTGAGCGAGATGGGTAGCGGTGTGCGTGTATGCGCACGTTTCCTGCTGGCGTACGGGTTGTACGAAGATCCAGCAGTGGTGCTGGCGGAAGAGGGTCGAGCGGCGATCGGACCTTCGCGATCTCTCGTGCAACGACGAGCGATGATTGACACTTGAAGCAAAATTCGTTTCCCTTTCTTTCGGGATAGGAAAAACCTACTATGCCTCGTGTCTCGCTCTTCCGATATCTGTCTGCTCTGCTCGAGTTTGTCCTGACTTTTCCTGTTCGTCTATTATTTAAAACATGTGTTCAGAACTTTTGTTTTTTTTTGGCCAATTTATCTATTTTTACACGTGTTTCTGTTTTAGTTTTTTTTATTGACAGCTCTGTGAGCTTTCGTTTATTAGTTTTATGCATACTACATGAGTTTGTACTTTGTTGGACGTGTTTCTTGTTGCTGTATACTACTATGCTTCACCTTATGACAACTCGTTAAGAGAACGGAGCTTGTTCTGGGCAATTGTTTCCAAAACTACCAATAAACAGCATTGTTCATCCATTCTTGAACAGTTCCCAGCGCTACATTCGTTCGTTCATTCGAAATGCCATTTTCCAGGCATGGTTTCCATCCTCTGTTTAACGTATCAGATTGAAAACTTACAATGACGGAATTGTACCGACTTGTTCGAGGTCTTTGAACTACACGTAAAAAGCACTTCAAGAATGGGTGGAACGATTTCAAGATTGTGTGAAACGAATTCATGTAACTCTGGGAACTGTTCAAGAATGAATGAAAAATGCTTTAAATTCTGCAGCTATCCAAAACAATACGAGTTAATATATTTCTTTTGTAGACGCAGTGACGTAGTGCAGTAACTTGGCATAGTAACTTGGCACTAGATAGTTTGAAACACAGATTAAGTCATAAGATTCTTACCAAACGTCTTGCCAAACATTTTCCATGTAATGTCCCTGCGAACCATAGATGTAGCACTAAATACGACCTGCATTGTTTAGAAGAACAAACTTTTTCGCAGTAATGTCCATAAACACTTAGATAGTACAGTAGGCCTAGGCAATCAGATCTTATTTGAGACTGATATTGCCGTGTATGAATTGTCTTGATTAGAACTAGAGCAATGAATATCCGGGCTTAGGCGATAAGAATCTTTGACTATGGATATCCTCGCGTTCACACTTTATGATTCGTTTATTGTTTGTTGCTCGATGAACCATTAGCTTGTGTATATTGACACCTTTAATTTCTAGACTAAGTCAAATACCAAGACCTAGAATATCCAGGCTAAGACAATCGTAACACACATAGACTTAACTGTCATAAAACTGTCATAAGGTTACAAGTAAACACTGGTGTGCCCAACAAACTCGAATAACTTCAAAAAAGGGTACTAAACATGTCAAACCATTCCAAAATAACTTGAAATAGAAACTACTATTATTATTCTCGGAGTTTTATTCTGATGATAAGCAAGTAAGTTCTATTTCATTCAAGTATATTCTCCAAAATCTTTACTCTTAAAGGTACACTAATAAGACTACTTATTCCAAATCGGTTAGGTTAGCCACCGATCTTCAACTTGCTCTATGATGATCCAAATCTCCCCGTCGCGTCGGAATGTGTGGCAACAGCCCTCCGGCAGACCATCCACAGCAGTACCTCTTCCACCACATGCCGTGGACAATGAATCCGATTGTGCCCGCTCTCGCCGCGCTAGACCATCCCGAAGACAGCAGAGGGAGAGAGAGAGAGAGAGCAAAAAAAACGCACAGGCAACGGCACCACCAAAAAGGAGCGTGCGCATGCAAATTCTTTCGCGCTAAACGAGCCGCGCACTAAGCCGTGCCGCATCCGTGCAATTTGCAGAAAAGAAATTGAAATCACAATTCGCCGCGCGATCCGGCAAGCGGCATGACGTGGGGAGAGAAAGAAAGAAAGAGCAACAACAAAAAAAAAACATAATCCAATCTTCGCGTTGACCCTTCGGGCCAACAGCTCCGTTCTCCGGTGCAGTTTTCCCGGGAAAAAGTGCACACCGTGGCACGGGGTTGATTCGGGTGGGCTCGTGGCGTAACGATACACCGTCGCGGTGGGCTCCGTTTACATAACCGCCCCGGGTGCACCGCTTGCCATGGGCCCACACGGTGCACCGAGTTATTGTACGAAACTGCAACGTGCCGGCAGCTCCTGGAAGTGGCCACAGCCAAACCCAACGTCTAGAATGTGCTTGGAATTGCACTTTCTCGATGGCGCATCGTTTGTCGTTTCGCACCGGGGTGTGTGTAGGTTGAAGGCTTAGTTCAGGTGTCGCGGCGACTTTAAATTGTGCATCTAGTGTTGCGGGGACTTTAAAACTTGCTGCATGCCCGTTCCGAAACCGCACGTTGATATCGTCTCTCCGGAGGAGATTTTTTGTGTTCCCCAGAAGTGACTGGTGATGTGCGCGCTTCTAATTTCTTGCCCGCGTTGCAATTACAGATGATTCCCCACGCGAAGGTCAGCTTAGACGGGCTGCCCTGACGGGAACCAATTTCGATTCCACCAGCTATCTCCTTCCTGCAATCGCCACCCAGAGCAGATCGCGGGGTGGGAAACAAAAAATCGTTAAATCTTGTCCAGCGCGCCAAAATTTCAAGGTGAACCCCTTCTGGCGCGGAGCAGCAGAAGCGACAACCGGCACACAGGAACACAA
Organism: Anopheles dirus; assembly: GCA_000349145.1. Lineage (NCBI taxonomy): Eukaryota > Metazoa > Arthropoda > Insecta > Diptera > Culicidae > Anopheles > Anopheles dirus. The sequence goes on from KB673534.1 coordinate 6,213,041, forward strand.
ACAACGCGACACAAAAAATCACACACGCACACGGAATTCGCGGAAGGATGCAATATGCAGCCGCTTGTGCATCGCTTCCCCAAAGCGAGATCACGAGAAGAAGCGATTGTAAGAAGAATCGCTCTCTGCGGCGGGAGAGCTCACAGGTTCGCAAAAAGGAAGTCGGCCGAACGTCGGCAAACGAACGCCTTCCCGCGCATTCTGAAGCGTTTTTTTGTTGTTCTCCCGTGTGTTGGTGTTGTTGTTGTTGTCCGTCTCTTCGCGGGTTTCTACAAACTTTCAAGGTTAGCGTGGCTTCTCTGCGGGGCAAATCGTCCGACGCGCACCCGGGAACCATGCTGCTGCTGTTCGGAAGCGGGACACGGCGAGGGGTTGGGGCGGCCCGGAAGAGGGGAACGACGAACAAACGGATGATAGTAAAAGTGGCGAAACCCCGGTGCACCAAGGTTAGCAGAAGAGTTGCAGCGGGCCAGCGGTGCGTCAAGTGCAGCTTCAAGCCACCTCCGGAGCCTGTGCCGGTTTCTTGATACTGTGTTGCTTGCTGCCTGCTTCGCCGACTTCTCCGACTTCGGCGAGACTTTGGGACCAGACATGGGAGCGAGAGACTACAACAGAAAAAAAAATGCGGTGGAAAATCGATTGCTCCCAGTGCTCCACAGGCCCGGATTTCGCGACGGATTTCGGCAGCTCGCCAGCCGGCGTTTGCCCAGACGAACTGGAAATGAACAGGTGATAAATGTAAGGAGGACGCGCATCGTTCGTCGTCGTCTCGCGATGCGTGTCTGGGGGTTTTGGTGTTTTTTTTGTTCGTCCTTTTCGATCGGTGCTTCCCATGTCCTACCGGAGGAGTCCACGGGTGCTCGGGTCTACAAGATGGTTCCAAATTTGTAGGCATCTCCGTTCTCTTTGTGGGAAGCTGGTTTGTAATCAACGAGATCGACTTTCCGATCGATAACAAATCAAATTAGAAAATTGAAGAGTTTTTCTTAGATCTTTAGCAATACTGCAACTTGACAGTCTCCAAAGAACTCAGATTGGAACGTTTCAAACGTTTATTTTAACGTTTATTTCAAGAATATTCAACAGTAAACCAACTAGCTAGTTGAGATTTCTGCACGCTAAAGCACTGTCTAGCACGGGTAAAACAGGAGGAAGCTAATGAAGTTCTGAAGTATATACAAAATAGAAGATAGTCTCTTCCAACAACATTTGACAGTCGGAATATGTCTCCAATAACATCAATTAACGTTTTCCACACAAACCCAGACTTCAGACGCTCATTCTTGGATATGTTTGATGGATCATTACTTGGATATATGTTTGATGGATCATTACTGTCTTCTTTAAGTAGGCTGGAACATTCAGTAACGAATAACATATTTATCGTTCAGTGGCTTCAAGTTTTCAATCTTTCGGCATGTTTTTGTTCAATGAGGAAAGGATTACCAACTGGTTCTGAATCTTCTATTAGTTTGGAATAGGAATTCACGCTAAACGAAGTATGTACCACTCACAACAGTGGCTCATACCTCCTAACCTTCTGTAACCTTTTTGTTACCTTTACATCTTGCATTCAGAAAAATTATAGTTAGCTACGACCATCTAACCATATATGCCTGATACAAGACTTTTGTGTCTCTAATCTTCTGGAGTGCAATCTTTTGTATCTAGATCATTTACTCGTTGGCCATTCGTTTGGATCTGGATCATCTATTTCTGAGGGAGGTCAACTTACCTCTTCTAGTAGCTCTCATACACCTAACGAAGCACATCAGCGTACATCGATCAGTGGATCCAAAACTTGGTTCATCTTCTCCATGCTTTTGACCAACGCGTTCGACTAACAGTAGTTTTTCTTTTAAAGTCTCCAAAACTCGGCGCGGATCGCTATCGATCGCAGCCGTGAATCGCCCAAGGGGCACAAAGGGGGCAGTTGATTATTTCGGCGGCACGTCGCTTCGGGGTCTTGGGAGGGTTTTCTTTCTTCCTCCGCTGTTGCTTTGCCAACATATTCGCCGAGATTTGCCGGGAGGTGAAGTGGAGCATAAAATGTACCGTTACAAATGGGCCCTGCCCTGCCTTTTTGCCGTTTCGCCGGACCGCCTTCAAAATGTGGCTTCTCGGAAGCTATCCGTGCGTTCCATCCTTCTGAGAACTTGTGCCATCGGTGAGGACCTCATTTTTGGGCCCGCGCGTCGCTTAATTGAAACGGAGACAATTAATTATGTTATAACGCCCAAAACCATCGGCAAGATGAGATGCCAGAACTGGTCGAGTACTGGACTTTGGTTGCAAACGGTATGCAAATACTCCAGAACGATCGTATGGAGCTTTCGCGGACATGATGTAATTGCTTGCATATCGATTATGTAATCCGCCTGTACAATTTTGCATACGATTCGAACAAAAGGTTCTCTTCTTTGAATCGTTTTTTTTCACTAACACTCTCTTTCTGCCTCGTCCTATTAGCTCAACGGTTCGTTCACGACGTTCGGGACGCCTTCACTGGCTTCCGCAGCCCACCGAGGGGTTCTGCGTATGGAAATGAAATTTGAGCAGCTCGAGCAATCATCAGTGAGGCAACCGAAATTCATAATCCCGGAGGTATCCTGTGCTGCTGCGCAGGGAGGCTACGGCGGCTGCGGGACAGAAATTCTCGCTCCTTGCAAACGACCAGAACCCGGGCTACAACCTTGAGAAAGGAACGCGAAAGGAACACGAAGGGAACAGCATCATAGGCACACAACACAACACAAGAGAACCAAGAACCAAACGCGCACACACACACACACACAAAATCGGTACCAAGAGTATTATATAAACGTTGGCCATTCGATTCGATTCCCGAGTTTTGGGCCGGCAAAATGCGCTTCTCGGAATGGAAACCCTACGGGTCCGGGGGCCCGGCCGGTGGGAATTGCGAAGTGCGACCCAAAAGGGAATGGGCCCCGCAGGACGGGCAGGACACGTTCAGGACGCTAAATTTGGGTTTTAGCGCACACAAAAAGAAACCGATCCGCCGCTTGGCCTCGCTCGCTCGCGCGCGCGCGCCCTACCTCTCGCTCACACACTAAAGTGGGAAACGCAGCCGGGGCTGCTCAGCAGAACAGGCGGCAAATCTGGCGAATGCACCGTATTGGCGCGGATGAACCAGGCCGCTGTTTCTAAGCGCATACGGCGAACGGCTGAGGAAAGGTTGTGCCCGCCCGGTCCCGCCGTCAGGTAGCGCCGAAATATGCGAACGATAGACGACCGACTTATGGACGGCTAGCTAGAGAGGGACATCCTCGGTTGTTGGTACCTCGCAAAACCGCTTGGGTAGAAACTACAGATCGTGTCACACGCGGTCTTGTTTTTGGAATTCGACAAACATGCGATATGGAACCTAAATCCGCAGATTTCATCCGTTTAGCTTGCAAATTAAGTCCATAACAACTCTTTAACTCTACCAAACACTACCTACAGACGTACTGTAATATCGCGATAGCTTTCTTTACGTCGAGAAGGCCTGATCTAGTAAGAGGTATGAAATATTCACCTGGCACCATTCTGTGTCTTGGGCGCATCCAACGGCGGGTCGAAGATCTGCTCGCGATCCTCCTTCGATAGCTCCAGCTCGGAAAACTGCTCCAGGTTTGACGCCATCTTTTCCGCGGTACTAAGTACTTCTAGGCAGTGGCAGCAGTAGTAGCTGGTGCGTTGCTTTCGCAGCTAGTAACGGGCCTGGTGGTGGTTTACAGGACAATTCCCCGGGGTGGGTCTAGTCGCGCTTGTTCCGAGCGGCACACGGTTGTTTCCCTTCGCAGCTTCGAGACTTAGGTCCGCAAACACATATAGCGCTCGTGCCACATACAGCCACACAGGAACACGGGCACGTTCACTTAGCACATACGCGCGCACACTCACGCACACACACACACACACAAACACAAACGAATCAGCAAATGCTGCGTGCAGGAAGACTCGCGCTACTAGGCTAGGCGGGTGTACTACCAACTTCGACTTCGGGCGACAGCAGATACGCACAGTGTGTAGCAGGTAGCGCAGACGACTCAGCGACTCGGATCCGAAACCGCGAAACGAGCAATAGATACGCGCACTTGGCCGAAATGGTAAATTTTGACGAGTCGCAGCAGCGAACCGTGCTCGATCGCATAGACGAACTGATTGTAATCCTCTGCTTCCCTGCGCCCGTTGCTTCACACGCTCTCTCACGCACTCTCGTGGCTCTCGACGCTACCCTGACACGTTACCTGCTGCTAATATAGCACATACGTCGCTTACTACACCGAGACACGCACACGCACACTCGCTAAATCTCTCTACCGCTCGTTCGCCCTATCAAACCGTTTCAAACACGTTTTAAGTAACTTAAAACATTAATAACAACAATGGTGGTAGTAATAATAGCGGTTGGTGGGGTACTAGAAATACAGATAACAACTTCGCGAGCTCGCGCTTCAACTTCTCGTATTTCAGCTTCACTTGGAGCCTTCGTCGGGTTGCTTCCGTGTGGCTCCCCCCTCGTATAGGATGATATTGGCGCGTCTGTCACCTTTTACTGGTGGTGGTCGTGCTTTACGAGGCAACAACTTTCAGCTGTGTTGGAGTGGATGAAGAAAACATGACGTAGGAGTGGGGGATGGGGGAAGGGGGAGAAAGACAACATGATCAGTGAAACGTTCACAGCTACTACACTACTAAAAGCCAAAACATCTACAGAGAGGGAAACTGTCGTAAACAAAACAAGTCGCACAAATCAGCACACACACACACACACAAAAAGGTACCCCGGAGAAGCGTTTTTTTTTGTAACCTGGGATAAGCGATTGGACCTAGTGATAAGATCAGTTTGCTATCGGTGTGCGTGGCTTGCTGCACGCACGCATACACTAGCTGTAGCATTCATTGGACATAGTATCTCACGCGTTTCTAGAACGATTCGATATGAAGAAACGAGAGCAAGATTCCGGTACCAACGCTTCTTCGAATACTCGACGCAAACCTCACACGCTGGCAGTGACGATCCCCACACACTGTCACCGAGAGTCGATCACCTGCAGAGGGGTACGGCAAATCGTTCCAAAGCGTCTACACGACGAGCGCGTATCGATATTATTGACACAGCCGCGTGTTCATCGCTGCCGCCACAAACCTGACCAGGCATGGGGAGATGTGTGCAGTGAGGCAGGGAGGTGTAAAAACTAACAGTATACCAAGCGCCTGGAGACGACCCAGCCGTGCCCGGAGTTAGTGGTGGATAGCCGCTCTAACGGTGAGCCAGTTTTGCTTCCGCATAAGTCTGGCTCCTGGACGTACTGGTGGTCTACTAATCGCACATGGAATAGTACGCGGCAAGAGCGAACGCAAGATACGCACACATGTAGCTCCGGATGTAGTTATCTTGGGTGCATAGAAATGACACATTTCAAAGTCCATCCACACACGGCGGCTGTTGACAGATGGAGAAAATCTCGCTCCGCGCTCTATCTACTAAGCCGGCTGGGGAGCAATCTAAGCAGCCCCTGCAATTAAAATGCTATGCGGAGTAGAAGCTCTCTCACGCACACACATGTAGAGCCACCGCAGAGCACACGGATGATGCTCTCACATTCTCACACAATCTTTCCACCACTCATTTACGAGTCGATCACCTCTTTCGGTGGTGGTGGTGGGGTTTTTTTTCTCTCTCTCTCTCTGTCTCACACACGCACGCACTTTTTCCTGACGCTCGCCTCCACTACCCCGGGGGCACGTACAGCCACCTCTATCTACACACCCATATACGGTTACGGGTACGATCGTGCACAGAGTGCCTTTGCTAGTTATCCATCGCATCCGTGCTGAGTTGGTGTGTAAATTCTGTTCGAAGCGCGATTTGTTGTTCCTAGCGCTCCAGCCTTCCTACTGTGGTTGGACAGTACAGCGAGCACGGTATAAAACACGCATCCCAATTACCGAAAATCACACTAAACAACCACCCGTACGCACAGCACGCACTCACATACACCACGGCATACACAGAATGCACACTTACGGCATACGAAAACACGCGGCGCAAAACAATTCCGACAGGAAGCTGGGATGGCTGTAAATGTGACGGACGCGACTCTTTGTGCGCGTTATCGTGAGCTATCGCGCCGTCCTCTCCTATCACGCTGCGGGAAAAGCCGCTGAGTGCTTTTCTTCGCGGCACCAACTACTAACGCTGCTTAGTGGCTGCCGAAGCGCTCCGGTTGCTGCGCCCTGCGAGTTGGGGAAAGCCGTTCGCGAAACTCTCGAAACGGGAGAGAACTAATCACGACCGAAACGAGAACCGACTAAAACAGACGATAAATCCGGCAACTGGCAACGCTCGCGCACACCGCCCTTTGATGGGGTATTTGTGGGGTGTATGTGTGTGTGGGGTGGTGAGTGGGGTGGCGGTAGCTGCTGCTGCTGCTCCTGCTGGTCGCGATGGTCGCTCTCGCGTGTGTGCTCACCGATCGGCTGTACTTTCGAAAATAACCGAACGCATCTGAGTCACTGCCGGGCTCACTGCTGTGTTGTCGCGGATGCGATCGTCGCGAGCAGCAATTTACGCACACACGCGGTCGGATTCATCTCTCTACGGTCCCGTGTGTAACACGCACACAGGCACAGCGCGCGAGGCCGCTTCGATCTCCTCCGCTGCCAGAATATCCCACAGGAACCGGGATCTCTCCCCCCTTCTCTCTCTCTCTCTCTCTCTCTCTCTCTCTATCTCTCTCTCTCTCTCTCTCTCTCTCTCTCTCGGATGGGTGGGAAAGAGCAAGGGCGAGCGATAGATGCGTGGAAACGGGAAGGAAGATCGTGGCGTAATATGGCGCAGGCAAGAAGAGAGCGAGAGAGAGAGAGAGGAAACCCCCGAGATGGAAAGGATTGTCAAAAAGGGCAGGAACACAACACAACAAAAAAAACCCGACCTGAAAAATATTCCATTCCGGCAGAAAACAACAGCCGAATATTACAACCGTGCGGTTGGAAGGGATGAGAGAGTGGGAGAGAGAAAGAGATCGTAGATCGAAAAGGAAAACATGATTCAAAGCGTGCGTGTGTATTTGTATACGCTCCCAGCTGTGTGTGCACACGCGCGCGTCCGGCTGCACTGGTGTGCGCGCGTCCGGCCAAATGAACGAAAACCGGCACAGGGAGGACAGGGAGAAGCAAGAAGCGCCACGGCGAAGATAGGGAAAATGGAAAATGCATAGCCAAGCAGAGAGAGAGAGAGAGAGAGAGAGAGAGAGAGAGAGAGAGAGAGAGAGAGAAATCCCTCCAAAAAAAGCCTAAGGAGAGCCTTCGCGCATCATCGAGCCGGTCAGAAAATGGGTGAAAAATCCTATCGTGCGACTCGACACGTGGGACCGGAAATCGGGCAAAAGGTTCACAAATGAATCAGCAGTGGCGACGGCGACGAATTTGTGTGCAAACCTTCAGTCATTCATTCACGGTTGGAACCTTTCAAGCATGGTGGTGATGAGATGATGGCGGGTTCATTCTCACCGCCGGTGAGACGCCGGTGAGATACTAACCGCGGCGCCGGCTCATGCGTTTTTCTCACGCTCACAAAACATCGCGCTCATTCGATCATGATCCTTATCGGCGTGGCGTTAATGGGTAGAATTTGACTGAAGGGAGTGTGTAATTAGAGTGTTTGATTATTCTAGTTACATTTTGAACTAGTGTACTAGTTAGACTCACTCTGGTTATGTTTCTTTTTTCATGTGTGCTTTTTGTGATGTTCAAATCATGGAAATGCTTCATTTTGTACATAATTTGAACCTCACAGGTTCATAGTAAAAAAGAACGATAATTAATCAAACATGCACCACATTTCAAAGTGGTCTTTTCACAAAGCTATCGCGACCACCGAAATGACCATCGATTGGGCCAGCTGCACACTAAAAACACTACTAACCCAGTTGCATCCACTAGGCATCGTGTTCCATCCCGAATGCCGGGTTCGTCGCTTGGCAAAAATTGAAGTCTCTTTTTTTGCGCGAACCCCCGTATACACACATACGAACTGCTGGCCACCCCATTTTGTGGGGACGTCATCGACGGCACACGCGCTATCTACTTTGAGAGCGTGAGTGTGTGTGAGAGAGAGAGAGAGAGAGAGAGAGAGAGAGAGAGAGAGAGAGAGAGAGAGAGAGAGCGAGCGCGCGCCGCGATCTAGTTGGCGATAATGTGAGCGGAACCGTGCGGTTCATAGAAAGCAAATGGCGGCGCTGCTGCCGCTGCTGATACTAGGTGGCCCAGCTGTGGACAGTGTTTCTATCGCCCTTTACGGGCGTGCATTCGAACCACGTGTTGTTCCTCTGCTTGATGGGAAGCGGAAGAAAGCGGTTGGAACGTGTAATCGACAGCATAATTTGAAGTAATTTTTCAATTAAAATATCATTTACTTCCCAGAATGGGGCGCGTGCTTTAATACCATAAGTTAAAGCTTGTTTTTAGAATAGAAAAATGTCTTAAAATTTTTATTTAACAATAAAACAAATAAATTAAATAATTCACCTAAAATAATTTAAAAATCTATACTAATAATACATATTCGATATAAAAAATGTACACACACGTGGGAAACGCGTTTTTCTCCCCGTATGGAATGATTTTTTTCACATTAAATCTTTTTATCGGTTATTTTGGCCCGTCTCTCTCCCCACCCGGCACTACCTCATTTCCCTAGCAACTAGAACTAGAACTAGAAACTTACTGAAGCGTGAGGCTTAAACACGTTTCCCAGACGCAGCAAAGCGAAAGAAGAAACATGGCACGGTATGCTACAGAGGCAACATAAAAAAAAAACAAGCACACAACATACACCGAAATGAATCATATTTTTTCTGTCGGTTTCTAGCTTCGTTCGCTTCGTTCCAACCCGCAACCGAAGGCCCAACCAACGGCAAACCGAGTGTTCCGCTTTTTTCTTGTTGTTCGGTTGCTCTAAACGTAAAGAAAAAAACACGGGGACCCCTAAAAAACCCGCGCCCGATGCGAACGATGCGCGAAAGGACACCCGGTCCCGGGGTTTTCTAATCGCACCGCGCCGCTCGCTCCCGGTTTTCCCACCATGCACGCCGGAATCGTTTTCTAATGCCAGTCGACCCCGCTTGCCCTGTCCGTGGTGCCGCGGGAGGCAAGGGAAGGCAGGGACGTCGGCAACGGACACAGGACGTGGTGCGTTCCACGTGGTTTTCGTGGCGGCTCTTGGAATAGCGATAATTTTATAATTTACCTTGTGAAGTCGGTTATTCTGAAACATTTTATTCTTTAAATGCCAAATAAAATTGAACTTCTTCAATTACATCCAACGATGATCGTAAGAAACTAAGTTAAATTAGGGTCCGTCGTAGAAACACTTTGAAAAACGTGGGGACACATATTTTGTCAAAAATCACAGCAACCATAGCAAAAATGTATCGCTGGAATCATGCTTGATTAGCGCCATCTCTTGGTGAGCAGTATAACTATACTTTCTTGCATGATTTTTCTAACATATAAAGACGTTTTCATTAAAATCTATTTCAATCTCAAACTTCTAAGCCTTTCCAGAACCCAGCCGAATACAACGAGAAAAGATTTGTTCAATCTCGACAAAGCCTTTCTGGAGTTTTCGTATGTTTTGCAATATTTATTGAGTGGCGCCATCTCTTGGGAAGTAGCGTAACTAACCAATACTTTTCATATTTTATTATTATCATTTTTTGTTTCAATATATTACTAATTTTTAACCATTACACGTAAAGGTAACGAAACCAAGACCGAACAAATTAATGTTGTCCAATCAGTAATGAGTTTTAGAAAAATGTCATGTTTATAAAATAGTTGTAATTAATACCCAGAAATTAGGCCAAAGTTTGTGTCGGTTAATTGAAGGAACAAATTGCACATAAAACGCTACTAATCCAATCTAAAACTTCACCTCACCGTGGCCCATACAGCATGTCATTATTAAATGATTTACGGACCAAAGGACACCCTCTCTGCGTTCAAAAATGCCTTCCCCGAAATGAAAAACATTAAATTATTTTACGATTGCCACCGCACCGCAGCCAAGCTTGGTTTCCATCCCATCCAGGGCACGCGTTACAAGATATTGAATTAATTTTCCCCATCGCACACACACACACACATACACGCACGCACACGCACGAGCCCACTAGGATTCAGTCTCTCTCCTCCTCAAGGGATCAATAATGTTATGCCCGCTCGAATGGAACGGGGACAAACAAAAAAACCTCTCCTAGGGATACGCCTTCCAGCCCCCACCGATGTACGCCCCCAGGATGCTCCGTAACGTCCTGTCTTCTCGCCACCTCCTTCCCTCCACGCCCCACCTCCCCCTCCCCCACCGGAAGCGGAAGTGCGTAAGCGAATATGCAAATGGAAGTGTGTATCGGCAAATGCGTAAATAACCGCCTGCTTCGATTCGGGTTCAGGATTTTTGCCGCCACCGCAGGCCTGCGTCAACAACATGTCGGTGTTTGCATGCCTTTCCCCACCAAAACGGGAGTGCGACAAGCAGCAGGCGAAGGTTTCTTGGGCGACGCACATTAACGAGCAATAATTTAGGACAACGCACATCCAACCGACTTCCACCGGCTCCACCGAAGCCGGTCTTTGCGGATCGATTCTTTTGGAACCGAGGATGTCCACACGGTACCGGGAAAACTACACACGAGATAGTTTTCCGTTTCAATGTTCGGAAACCGAACCGTTCATTTGGTGAATATTTTTGAAAGCGGCAAAGAAAACGTTCATTTAGCTTCAATGAAGCAATGTTGATTAATAAACCCGAAAGCAGCCATTCGGAGCACAATCTAGGCCACGTGTCGGTCAATGCTGTCTGGCCGTGAGTAGTTGGTAGTAGAGTTTTTCGATTTTGAAAATCCGATACTTTGATGTTATAGGCGCAATGCGCTACGAGCGTCGAGTAGGCAGTCTGCATAGATGATTTAGCGTTATAAAATTGATTTTTCAAAGCCTTCTTAGGGTCTGCTCCTAGAAGAAACCCATAGAGTTGTATGGAAATGCTCTCGGATGCTCAGTCAAACATCGAGGAACATTTGTCTTCATACAAATCTGATTATTACTTATCACTGACACACCTTTACGTTAGAAATCTTAGCAAAACGAGGCATTGGTACATCTTTGCATGTTGAACTCTGGCTGTTGAAACAATCTTACGTCGATTCGCGAAATGTTCCACGATAGTCCATACCTGCAAAAAGAACATGTACTACAAAAAACCATAGAGGATGTGTTGTGTTGTACTTCTTTTCACTTGGGTTAATAATGCCTCCTAAGCTCATACAACATCTCGAATGTTTTCGGCAATCTTTCCCCCTCCGAAATTGTTTACGTTACCACCGCTAACGAGTTAACGATCCCACCACCGATACGCGCGCGTTCCTTCCGAGCCTGCCAAGTTCTGGCAAGTTGCCTGTATGTCCCCGGAGGCGGTTATCTTCTCTCAATTACGCACGATCCATGTCTCTACACGTTGTAATCTCTACTCTAAGCAACCGGCGTGCGGAGCAGCGGGTCGAAATCGCTCGCAGCCGTCGACCGCAAAAATGGTGCACAGGTGTGTATACTCTCGGCCAAGTTGCCGTGCGTACGTCCGGAGGAACTGGCGGAGCAGCGCGTTCCAACAATCCATCCATCAATCAATACTCGATTACATAATTGACAGCGCAGCATGGAGCGGGGGCACACAGCACTTCCTGGTGGATGCGGTGATACGGATTTTCTTCGGCTATGTTTCTGGAGCGCCCCGGGCACACACTTTGGAGGTTGGTTTGTTTGAAGTGCGCCTGTTTGTGCTAATCGAATTATCGAACACGGCCGGGCATTATCGGCAGCAATTACACTTATCCAGCGGGCCCCCAGAAAGGCGCTGCTGAATTAACTGCATGCAAACTACAAGACCTCTTGCGTACAGTACAAAGCAGAGGCGCACTTCGAAGCCCTGGTTAGGGAAGAGCCGCCCGGTCGCTATGCACGCACGCTTCGATCATTATCCTGTGGAGCTGAGCTCCGGAGCAAAGTTTAACAGATGCAAAGCTGGCGTCTAGAGCTTGACTTGCAGTGCAGGACTACTGTGCGGTCATGCGGTCGGATCGGAAGCTGTTCCGACTATCGCTGACATATCTCGGAATGCCGCTCTGGCAGGGTACATGCCACGAACGGGCAAGGTGTAAGGTGGAACTCACTCGCTCCTAGCCGGTCTAATGAGACAGCCGGACTGCGGACTGCTGGAGGATGTTTCCGCTAATGACTCTTGTGCTGCCGGGTTCATCGGCCGCAAACCGCAACTACCACAGCACGTCACGTACGGAGTGCAGATTGCAGCAGGGCGCAGCCGTTTTCGGGCAAACAAACGGACAAGAAAACACTTCATTAACATTGCAGTTGCGCCTATCGAAAATATCGTTTTTTTTTCGAATAAACGAATAATGTCACACAGAAAATGCTGTCCTTTTTAATGAAGGTTACTTACTTTAAATTCCAAAAAGTTACAGATTTAGTGCTTTGGATGAGTGTGGATGTTGTGGTTTTGTGGAACACTCATAAGTTGGACTACAAGAGACAATTTTCAATCAAGAAATCAACCATTTTAATGGACAAAATTGGTGTCTAAATGTTGAAGAAATTTACACAATTTTGAAGAAACCTTCTTCCCAAGTATCATGAATGAAGGTAAATAGTTTGAAAAAAGTGACGCCATCTTTTGCGGGACACAGTAACTGAAGTATGTGTTGATTTTGGAGCGAATTTTACCCATATTATCCGAATTTTTGACTGCACAACAAAACTTTCCAAATTTTCTCCTCATCAAACGCTATCTTCTAGAGTAGGATCATCTTCAAGTAGGCGTCGAGCAACCTTAACAACCATGGTCATACTTTTATCGCAGGGAAATTGAGAACTTGCCTTGAGCGGAATCCTTGCTTGAGGGCTTGTTACTATGGACATTTGCATTTTTTCTGGAAACTTCATACCAGGGTACTTTCTTAAAGTTGTTATTTCTTTAAACCTTGCCGGGACCTATACGGGTGTAGTTTTAACAGTTGCACATGCACATTGGTTAACCTCCAAAACATCGTCAGCTACGATTTGTACGCATGTTTCATTTGCGAACGCCGCCCGGCAGCAGCCAGCAATTAGCAAGCTGTGCCCAGCACAAAACTGCTCATGAATATTGATCACTGCCGTTTCGGGCGACGATTTGGCGATAAAAAGGACGGACGCGATATCTGTGCACGTGGCGTCGTCTTGCATTAGGCGTTCCGCTCGGGCGTCTCCATTCCGACCGATTATCCATGAAGTAGGCTTGTGTGGTGATTTATTCGAAGAAATGTAAGTAGTTCGTTGCGAAAAGACACCAATCACAGCACGGCGGAAGAGTTCACGTGTCGCTCGCTCTCTTCCGGAGTGTTTTAAGCGCGGAAGGAAGGAAGGAAACTCTAACTGCGTCCGGATGTGAACTTCTTTAAGCTTCATTTCCACGAAGCTCCTTTCCCGGTTAAAGTGAGTTCAGCAATCTCAACCCCGCATGCATCCTGCTGCTGGTGGTGGTGAGCAACATTGAAGAGGACACTTCTGTCTCTCCGTCTCTCCTTTTCCTTCTTGCGGACAAGCCAGCGCGAAACGAGCGACTTTGCCGCGGAAAGCGTTTTCCCGTGCCCACGTGTGTATGTGTGCAAGGGGAAAATCGTTCGCCCGTCTCCCGGTGAGTCAGCGGGAGAACAGCTCGGGAGTAAGTGAAGTGGCCCGCAAGTGCAGGAGTACCACCACCTTGCCGGAAAAAGCCAATAACCTCGGCGAGATAGCCTTAAACCGCTCGTTTCGTTTGATTTCCCGTACCTCCGCTTTATTTTTCACATACACTCCTCTTATCTCTCTCCCTCTCTCACACGCGCACACACACACACACTCTCACACTGGTTTTTCTAATACACGCACACACGCACACAGAGCCGTCACGGTGTGTGAGGGGGGGCAAAGTTTTACGCGCGTGTTTAATCGGCGCTTCCCAATCGCGCCGTCCTTCGGAGGGATGTCCTTCGAAATTCCACGGCTTTCGGGGTCGTCGGATCGGGGCCGGGCTTTCTCTTTCACTCGCGGCCACCCATACACAAAACAAACCGCGCTGATGCCAACGCACCCGGGTCCGTGTTGCCAGGGGCCGATGAACTTCACAAGCCACCGGGAGGGGAAACCGAAACTGGAAAACCGCGCAATTTCCATGCCATTTTCCGGACCCACGGCAGGATCCCCGGCGTGTGTGTAGATGACCCCCAAATTAAGTGCATGAGAGTGTGTGTGTGTGCGTGTGACGCTAGGTTTTCCCTTTCAACCGCCGTACAGTTGAACGACCGCTCGAGGACGTGCGAGCGAAAGTGTATGTGTGTGTGTGTGCGTGTATGAGAGGATGTGTCACATTTGTCCGGGCCCGGTCGCAAGATTGAAAGTAAAAGAAGAAAAAACACAGAAAATACACTATAAAGCACGACTATTGATTTTCCATTGCACGTCGAGTCGAGAGGCAAGTGAAACCCCGTCTTGAGAGGATGCAGTTGAAAGCCGAAAAAAACATGGCGTGCTTAGATTACTCCTCGGGATATTGCTCGCAAAACCCCGCCACACGACGGGACGATGACGTCAGGGAAGTGCGTAGATTGCTGGCGCTGTAAAAGTTTGCTTTTCCGGCCGCTTTTTGGTGCCTTTTTGCGTGTGTACTGCTTAGTGCGATCCGGTTCGAAGGACCCGAAAAAATGCCCGTATAACACTTACACTTTCCGATGACCGAACACAATTTGTATTTGCAGGAAAAATTTTCACCCAAAACTGACGTTTAACACGACGACGACGACGATGGGCGCTCGCACCACCTGCACACACAGTGAAACACACCGGACGCGTGCTGGACCGTGATGGAGGAAGAAAAAAAAACCTTGGAAAAACCTGGACACTGTTCACGTTCGTGCACACGTTGGCGCGCGATTACACCGCTCTTCCCGCGATGTGCATACACAGGCTCGCACTAACACGCACCCACACGCACGCACACCCTCTCAAACGGAGAAAGTGTCACAAAGTGGAAAATCCGTAACCGGAAGTGCGAACGCACTGAGGAAAAACAAACAAATGCTGGGCTCTCTCTTCGGGCTTTCTGTGTTCCGAACGTTTTTTTTTCTTCTTCTGTTGTTTTGTTTGATTAATTGTAAACTGACTGTTCCGTTCTGCTTCTTCCTCGCCTTCTGTGGGTTTGTTTTTGGCGCTGTTCGGTGTGTGGAGGATTTTGTTTTCCTTTTTTGTGTGTTTTTTTTTGCTGCGCTGTTTGCGAGAGCCCCCGCGCGTCTAGTTTGCTGCCGAGTGCCGAAGAAACTGGCGGCCATTTTCGGCTCTCGTCCGGCGCGTACCTGGGCTATGCGGGCCCGGCCGTAGTGACGGCGTCCTCTGCTCGGGACGATCGGAATCGGGCGTTTGTATGGGTGAGCTCCTCTCGCTCGCTCTCTATCTCTCCTCTTCCTTCAGACACAAACACATACAGATGATCCAAGTCACCGGCTTTTTACTTGTGGGGGACGCCGAACGAAAGCGATTGAGCAGAAGCAAAAGAAACAAAAAAGCATCGCGCGGAAAAGCGAGAGTGAATTGATCCCCATTCGACCCGATCAACGACCTGTCCTGTCCGGTACGCTGTATCCTTTTATTGTGCTTTTTTTTTCGGAGGAATGGAATCGAATCATAGTAGGCATGGAAATTGAATTCACACTAGAAATCTTTGGACTCGCGCTCGCAAGTTCGTCCCATCGTGGAAATTCGGCAGCGCACATATACATGTACAACGACGCCAGCCGTTAGATGAACTAGGACATAGGCAGGAAACCGAAGAAGCACCACACAACAGAGGCCCAACAAGAAAGGGAGGAGAGAAGCATACACACAACACACCAGAAGAAAAAAAACTTCTAACGCACGCACCACTACACACGCACGACCCAGGAATGGTATAGGCGCCATGGCAGGACGCACCAACATCGTACACAGCCGTCCCACCACCAGAACCCTCTCGCCCAGAGTTCGGCAAACGGTGTACGTACAGGCCCGGGTTCGATACCGACGAAAGGAAGGGACGCCATCACTGCTCGTCACCGTACAAACACACAGAGACATCCGAGCAACCCACGGGGAACATGCGCAGTACAGTACAACGAGGGGACATCATGTCAGCGAACCTGGAGTCGGGGGGGAGAGTCCGCTTCGGACCTCCGAAAACCGAACCGAATCTTCACTAAGCAGAAGAGCAATCGTGCACGGATGTTCTCAGGCGTACCCCCCTAGAAGGTATCCCGGAATGTGATGAAACCTCATCCGGCACCGATCGGGCACAGCGCGGATTAGATTTCACCGAAAGTCGAGATTTAGGTCCAGAGGGTTGTTTTTGCTCTCTCTCTTCCCTCTTTCTCTCTCACGCAGGGTGATTCGAGACCCGCGAACGCTTGTGAGAAGCTGGACACTGGTCGCCGGTACCTGCGAGATGACCCAAAAATCCCAGGTGTCCCACCACACCGGGAGTCCATATTGCATGTCCCGACTACAACATTGTAGTGGCGGACCACTTCGGCACTGCATTCGGCCCAGGGTTCTCTAGCACTCAGCTATAGCATGACATCCTCCACGGGAGCAACACAAAGTGTTTCAGGCGCACACAACTGTACTTTTGGGCGGGCAAAGCAGCCGTCTTAGATCTCGGTCAAACTTTCTTCCACACGCGCTCACGCACACACACACACACACGTGCGACTTTCTCTCTCGCACACCAACATACACACACACACACAAGGACAAGGAAAAGAGATTTCCTAGAGAAGATATGCTCTAGGAGCACACTTGGACCAAAACTCGGTGCGTCTGTTGCGCTCCTGGAATGCCGGTTCATAAACTGAGGTGCAGTTGCCTCCAAATCGGGGTGAGCCTCCAGAGCAGGTATCTTGTCGCACACCTGAGTACAAGTTCCGATGATTCAATTACCGAAAAAAGGATTCCCGGAAGTGATGATTCAACTATAAAAAGTGGCCAGCAAGTTGCTTCGGAATGCTTGAAAAGTGTATTCCCTTCGGATATTGCAGAAAACGCGCCGGGAATTGACTCATGGATTTTCACTCCGCTCCTGGGTTATACCTATAAACGCACCGCGAAGGTATGCAGCGTATGAATCAGCACGCATGGCTTCCTTTGATTGCTATTCCTTCACATACGTGAAAGGATTGCTCATCGATCTGATTCCGTTCGAGCCGGTATGGAATTGAAAGAGGACGTTTGAAAAAATGTCCCTCCTAACGTCCGACACTTCCCCCGTGCCCGTATATCGTCCGTATGTCGATCGTCTCGTAGCGTCACGTTGTACACAGCACCAGCCACTCATCATCATATCCGCCTTTCGACGCCCATGTGTGTGTTTGTATGCCGCCTTTCCACTTCCGCTTTGCGGCGCAGTTGTGAAAAGTGAAACACAAGGAAGACGTCCGTCCGCGTGCTTCCTTAACCTTGAAATGGTCGATTTTTCAAGATCAGACCCTCAACACCCGCGCGCGCTATTTCGAGTTGCAGCGTGTTTTTTCCTTTTCTCTTCTCTTTTCGTGGGTTTCAATTCTTTCGCTCCCCCATCCGTATGCACAATTCGCTGTCTGGTTTAGCGCGGTAATGGTTGTGTGTGTGTGTGCTTCTGGATCTGCTAGTTTTATTTACTTGTTCATCATTATTTGGCACTGTTTTGAAGAATTTATAAATTTGATAATTTCGTTTACGTTCGGCAGATTAAGGATATTGCTTTTAAATTTTAACTAAATATTGTTGAAGGATATCGCTGAACAAACACACGTTCCATGTTCAGAGAGTCGTTTAACAAAAAAAAATCTATGAAATAACAAAAATGAAAATAAAAGCTATCTCGACAGAAAAACGATATAAAATGTAACAATTCGTATATAACTTATCGTGCTACGTAAAACTGAAAAGAAATATGAGTTATTAAAACAATAAAAGAGTAAACATGTCAAGTAAAATAAAAAATAGATATGAACATTAAACTTAATAAACAAACATAAAAACACGTAAATATTGAAATAATACCCCCGTTATTAAAAACTTGCAGTTTATTACAATGAGTAAGTCATAAATGGAAAAAAAACAAGCTATAAACAGAACAAAAAAACTAGGAACTAATTAACAGAAAAGGAACATAAAGATTTATCCCAGAAATGATAATTTTAATTTATTTCACAATGTTTGCGATTTAAAAAAATAATATATAAAATACCTAGCTCATCTTTTCTCTCAGCTCACCACCAAGAAATAATTAAATTAGAGAAAACAAAAAATATATACAAAATAAGACAAAATTAAACACAAAAGACTATTTAAAAAAAGTGCCAGACAGAAATTAAGCAAAAAATGCTAAAAGCGAGAACAAAATGAGGAAATTACTAATAAAAAAGAACACATTGCAAGTATTAGCCAATAGCATCAGATATTGGAATCAAGAAGATGACAACTTCTTAAATTTCGCACGAAACTAACATTCGACAAACAGCTCCAGCCAGTGGAGCCATGTAAACGGCAACAAAATTAGCATTGCTCCGGCGATGGCGTTTGCGTTTCTTCGACTTCCTATGTCTCAAAAAAACGGATAGAAAGAGACCCATCAACTACACGATCTATTACGCATCCCCCTCCGAAGCAGCACGTGAGTGAAGCAAACCGAACGCATTTGAGCCCAACAATCGAACAATCCGACGACCGGATGGTCGCAGTCTGGTGCAACTGCGGGGGTCCTTCGAGCGGGCGGCATTTGCGTACACCAGGCAGCCAGCCGGTTGGGCCCGGGGTGAGGGGTGGGGGGAGAAAATGCCTTTTTAACATTTCTTCATTGCACCGCACACACCATGCCGCCAAAGCGTCACGGACGGCACCGAACTTGAACTTGAGCGCGAGCGCGCACGCGGTGTGCTTCTAATGCAGCAGCAACCCTTGGCGTTGCGGCTTAGGAAAAGCGAACGTTTGGCGAATGTTGCAGTTTCGTGTGAGTGTGTTTGCACCGAGATCGACGAAGGACTGAGGAGGGGTTTTATTTGTGTCTTTGTGCCGTTTTCTACGGCCCGGTTAAGTGTGCCGCCTTCGCGAGCCGGCACCGTAACCCTTTGAGGGTGCTTTGTGCTTTGCTTCCATGCCGCTGCTATACTGCGAAAGGTTCGTGCCGAAAGCGCCCCTTTTGCATCTTGAAACTATGAGCGTCTTGTATTGTCTAGAAGCCGCTTTCCTTTTAATTCTTTGTTCAAGGTTCGATGAAATTGAGTAATATTTGTGTTGACAGATTCACATCAAAGAGTGGAAAGAATTGGAGAGGGAACATTAAAAGATGAATATGTTCACAATCTTTCACTATGCTATTACTAAAATATAAATAGAAGTTCTGATTCTTATAGGGTGGATACAATCTCTTATTGGTGGGTGAAAAATTACAGCACTGAGTGAAAACCCCTCTCGAACAAATTGAAAATTTAAGGGAAATATGCATTTATCTCTGGGATTAACTGATCATACCGAAATCAAACAAAAATTACACATGAAATCATGTAGGTCTTCAGCCCCATTAAAAGATAAGCATTCGTAAAGGTTTTAAAATTTAATTTTTTTAAAAATTCACTCTAGAAGTGTAAAACTCACATAAAATTAACCTCAAAACTGTTTTAGTTCCGCTGCCCTTCCATAGATGGCGCCACACAAGCTAGGTTGCTGCGATTCTTTAAGCCTGTTTGCTGCTATGCAATTTTGTTGTGTTTTACAATATATTATTCCGTGTGTTTCAATCCTTTTTCAAGGGACAATAGTACGAGTTTATGTTTATGTTATATGTTTGTTTTTAATATACTTTTTATTTACGAAGACTTTTTAATGATTTTTTTTACTAAAACAGGATGCAAACTATAAATATAAGGCAAAAAAAAATAATTTAAAATTACGTGATGCTAGCATAGCTGTATTAAACTCTTTCAAAAATACTAGATGATATAAAGGTTTGAGACATTTCTTCGTATAAAATGGAAGAATATCTCTTTCAGCGCCTCTTTCATTATTTCTTAAGAGGCTCTAAACCTAGCCCGGGCATGTGTTTCGCGCAGCACTGTATTCTGATCACATAGACAATCAGTTACAACGCCTTATAGCACATCAAACAACTCGTTTCTTCCTTTAACTGTAACGCAAGACCAAATAAAAAATCCTTTTTAAATTTCCAATCCTGCCAATTATGCACGATAATTAACACGCGCAAAAGGTGCCTCGTTTGCATCGGAACCGGGGCAGCCAGCAGTAGTTATTACAGCGCAAAAACTAATTAAAATTCACACGATAAAAAAAACACACGAAATAATGGTAATGTTTGGAATCGGGCCCGAAAAATTCAATTAGCCTGCGTGTCGTCGTGCCGCGCGAAAATCCCGCGTGCAGCCGGTCCCGTCCGCCGGGGGTGTGTGTTTGCGTGCATAAATCAAGCGCGAGCTGAGCGGCAAAGTTTGCATTCCGACGGGTGCATGCATTCCGAAAAATCGTCCACTCCATCGACAACAGCCGCGTCGTCGTCGTCGTCGTCTCAAGCAAGAAAAAAAAGTAATTGAAATTAGTTCGCATTCGCGGCGCGATGCGGTCGCGGGCAAGAGGTGTGCCGAAAATGCACCTCAAAAAGTGCAACCAACCATGCATGCACACGCATGCTGCAACCGTGCGCCGCCGTGCGTGCTGCGCTCCGAAGAAGCGCATCGCGGCGAATGGAAAGAGAACCTTCACCGCCGCCCGAAGCAAGACAAGGCCAAGGTTTTCTTACCCTAAAGGAGTCATCCCCTGATGACGGGTGAGGGAAGAGGGAGGAAGAGAGGAGTGACGAAACACCAAACGAACAGACAGCCTCAGACAATGCGCGCAGATGCACTTTTATCGCTTCGGCGCGTGCCCAAAAATAACGAAAAAGCGGAGAGCAAGAACGAACGAAGGAAAAAAAACCCAACGAGACGAACAAAAACAAGAAAAATTAGCGTAAATAAAACCCCCTCTTTCTTCCCCGGCGCAAAAACCACCACCACCACCCGTCGTCCTGACGAAGTGCCGAAAAGTGCATTCACCATGCGGTGCATTCATTGCACTCTCTCTCTCTCTCTCTCTCTCTCTCGTTGATGGTTGTTTTCCCCTTCGGGTTCGAATGCAGCTACCAACCACACAAACGCATACTGTTCGGCGTGTCGCGATCGGTTGCATCCTTTCGCTCTTTGCACTTGCATAGATCCTGCATACAGAAAGGCACACAAACACATACACACACACACGGTGAAGCGCATAAGTCAACCGAGCACACCGATGCACCAGTGCGCCGATGCGTGCCTTGGAAGGATACCATGCCCCTTTCCCCTTTTCCAAGCGCGAAAAGGACACACGGAGACTGCCGAGTGCCGAGTGCATTGTACCTTCCTCGGTTTCGAGTGCAGCGCAACAGAGTGCAGCAGCGCGAAAACTCACCCGGGCTGCACCAGGAAAGCTGCATTTGTTGGTTTATGCTGATGTGCTTGCGCTCTCTTTTCCGCCTTCTGCCCACCCCGTTTCCACACAGGTTTTCCACACGGGGGCTTTTGCTGTTGTTGTTGCTGATGTTGTTAGTTTTTCGTTCACCTTGTGTGTGTGTGTTTTTGTGTCTGTGCGCGAATCCTCCTCGAGTGCATTTCCGCCGTTCGGGCATTTTGGCTCGTGCGCGAAACGGACGCTTAATTAGATGTAGTGAGTGTAGTGGGATTGTGAATGCGTTTTTTTTTTCTCTCTCTCTTGGGTTGTTTGTTCTCCTTCGCTATCTTATCGTGCGTCATTCCGATGTGTCATTGCAGTGCGGCGTATGAAACGTGGTTTCTTTTCTCCCTCGTGTTCCTATACTTTTGCAGGAAAGGGAAATGACCTTTCGAGAAAACTCACTTCGGCGAAGGTATTTTTATTGTTTTTATTGATTTATATATTTCTTATATTAATTTTCTCTTTTATTAACTTATTTATATATTGATTTTATATTATGCATTTATTTTTATACATTCATAATTACATTTACATATTTTTAATGTTGGTTAGCTTAACTGGACTAACAACTTATAAATGACTGAATTTGTTAAAATTGCAAAGACAAGTAGTGGAAAAAAGGTACACAAGAGAAAGAAAGAAGCAAAAGTATGTGAGGAAGCTTAGAAAAAAATTATGTAAAGAATGTAACTAATTTAGTGTTAAATCTTGTATAATCAGCTGATTAGTTATAAGTTTAAATAACCTGTAAAATATTAAACACGCAATAATAACAATTTAAAGTATATAATCAAACTATTCGCAATCTTATGTTTTGGGAAACTTCTTCTCTCCCGATCGGAATCTTATCTGTATAAAAACTTGTAAAAAAATAAATGTAGTAAAACATGTAAAGCAGAAATGTAAGTAAAACACAAATATAATTGAAGTCATCGACTAAACGCATGGGTATATATCTTGAGCGTGTGGCGCCATCTGTTGGCGAATAGCTTTGACTCATACTCTGAATAATATTTTGAGTCATATTTTAATAATCTTTAGGATAAAATGTAACCTTTAGGAATTAAATTTGATGACTTTATATAGAATAAAGTTTTTAATAGCTATTTTTATGTTAAGAAAATGATTTGTTTTTCTTATTTGTAAACCAAGGTCATAGGCTCTATAGTAGCTCTATAGAAAGCTGCTCATCAGGCTATGGTTCTATGTTCCAGTCCCAATCTTCACTATATCCTTCGGCGTACAGTGCATGCTTTTACTGTATTAAAACACTTATAAAAGATCTCATTTAAAGACCGCATTTAAGAAAGTAAATATACACTTCACCCCACCGTGACGGAACTCGGTACCAGACGCGCAAAATAACTTCATCTTCCTTCTGCGCATTCATCAGAAACATTCCTGTGCGCCGTGTAAACGATACATTATACATTGTGTAGAACAAATTGTTGCACAAAGCACATCCACACGCCGGAGCATGCCGGCCGAGAGAAGAGGGTTGATGCGAAAATTGCATTATAATGCACGCGGCGGCGCCCGCTGCGCCGAGCTGCAATTGCATTGCAGCCCGGTGGTGCGTATTGCATTACGCACATTTTTTGCGCCCCTTTCCGGGTCCCTTTTTCGCCTCTTTCTTCGTTGTGCACGTTGCGTACACACGCGCCCTTGGTTCCGGCCCTGCCCGGTGGTGTCTTTCGTAGTGTAAACAAATTGCCGAGCTGCTGGCTTGCCCACGTGCCGCGCGAGATGCGACAGCAATTGCCACTTGCAATCGAAGCAGCCCGCCGATGCACGTGTACGTCTCGTTCCGCACACGGTTGCCGCTCGTGTCCGGTGCGCGAGCGTGAAAGTGTTGCATAATCTGGCGCGTATCGTCGCGGGCCACTGAAGGAGGCCTCTTTCCATTTCTTTAAACACTTGGGTGGAAAAAGTGGTTTGGTTGTGTTTAAATATTTGTTTTCTTGTCTGTTTTTTTTCTTCTCTTTTTTGCACCATCGTTTTGCGCTCCAACCGTCGCCGACGCCGCAGTGGCTTTAAATGTTGTCATCCAATTTGCATAATTTAATGTTGCGTATCCCTTCGAGGGAAAACCACAGGAATCTTTCCTCTTGCGGGGTTTGTTTGGTGTTTTGTTTTTTTTTTCCTGCTTGCCCACCTCGTACCGAACGAAACGTCGAAAATCGAAACGTTTGGCTTTTGATTGGAAGCTACAAAAAAAACGAACAACAAAATAACAGATTGATAAGCTGAAAAGCTGCATCTGTTCGCGCAGAAGGCAGGGCGGCGTCTAGGAGTTTGGGTTGAATAATTTATGCAAGAAATTGTCTGCCGTTGCTTTGCACCGTGCGTCAAACGTTTGACCGCACGTGAGTTTGAAGAAAACCGATGAAGTTGCCTAGTAAAATAAAGGAGAAAATTGCACTTTTTAGGCTTAAAAGTGTCCGTTTTTTTATCTCAAACGATAAGTAGATTATGTTTTTTTCGTTGATTTCGTTAGAATTTTGATAGAAAACTTAATCCTGAAACGTCCAACTCACTTGAATATGACTAATTTGCTCCAGGAGTCAGTAAGTGCAAGACCAAATCGCGTCAAAGATGATAAAAGAGATTATTGCAAAGGGTAAAACAATCATATGGGAATTAATATTTGGAATTTTACAAATTTAATATTGGAACATGCTGGAAAATAAAAGACACACGCTAACGCTTGAAGATCTTCTAGAGTTTTGAAAAATAACCTCACTTCAAAATACTTCTCGAATAAAGAATCATTCGAAAAAAACATTCGAGAAAAGTTTTTACTCACTACCAAGCGTTTAAGGCACTTTGCTAAGCAGTATGGATACATATTCTTCAAAAACCATAGCAACCATTGTCAAATGCATCACTACGACCTTCACTGTGTGGCGCCATCTCATGGCGGATAGCATGACTAGAAAAATATTTTATTTTTATACGATTTTCATAGATTTTCTAATGATCTTACTCATGATTTCGCACTGTTTTGAGGAGGATTTGTGAAAAACTCTCCGTTTGTTCAAGGCTCAACTATTGCAACCATGACGCATACGTTGTAGCTTCAAAGCAGCTTTAACCAAGAATGTGTCCTTGCGACAGGCAACTGCGAAAATAATAAACACTAAACAAACATGTGTACATGTGTAGGTAGCTCTTAATAATCGCCGAAAAACAACACCCGACAGAGTGCCCGACGTGAGCATTGCATTAAAACGCGTGTTTTTGGCCATCACGCAGGCCTGCTGCAAGTGGTTGCTGCGAGAGACCACCAACAATCGGCATCAGCTAACGCGCCCGCCGTGCACCAACCGTCAATCGATCAAACCCGGACAGCTCCGAATGGCCATCCTTGACACGCGAAAGGGAGGGTTGTGGAAATTTTATTTAATTTAAAATTAAAACTAAATTAATGACCCGCATGGCCAGCAGCACCCGCACCCGGCAGGACATCATCCCGGTGTTGGGGAGCAACCAAAACAACAACAACAACAAAAAACGCCGAGAAACGATAACGATTCGGAGCGCAAGAGGCAAAGGAATGACGATGGGGCTGGCTCGTAAACTTTGTGCGAAATAATTTAGCAGCCGTGCGGTGCCTCGGCAGGAGGCGCGCGTTTGCGGTGGCTTTTGGTCCTTCGAGCCGGACGAGTCGACGCACGCACGACCTGGGTCCATTATCAACACTAACAGGTACTTAAGGACGGTCATAAACGAAGTAATTTACCTCCGAGAAAAACCGGCAAAATCGACGGAAAATTGAGACTGAGAGGGAGAGAGAGAGAGAGAGCAGTGCAGAGGGTTGATATTTCGCCGGATTTAATGTGCAGCGCCAGCCGCGGGGTTATTGACTGACCTCAGCTGGTGTACATAACATAAACGAGCAGTGTATTTTGGTTGTGGTTTAACTTTTTTTTGTTGCTCTTATCTTCATCGATGAAATGTTTGCTTTGGGCTACGTCACGGAATGACTTTACGAGATCACCGTGATAGGAAGTGTTCATGTGCCTTCTGTACGTGGAAGCAATAGTTCTTCCCGATCTTGCATCAATCAACGTTTGTTTGATACAACCGACAATTGGAAACAAATCGACGAGACATTAATGTGTCGGAAAAACTTCCCCAAAGCATACAGATTGTTCGAAAAATTGGCAACAATTGCAAAATTAGTAGCCACTTGCTCATAACTCATCGTCCGATCACACCTACCAACCGTTTAACGTCCGTTGGTGTGCTATCGGCGAAACAATAAATCCCTCAAGGCAGCATGCAAACTATGTACGCTCCGTTGCAGGTCCGTGTGTCTGCCGAACCTGCCGAGGAGGGTCCATCTAAACGCGCGCCTAAGTCTGCCCCGACTGTCTGGCCGTCCGCACGGTCCGTCTGTCCGTCTGGGCTGTGCCTGTCTGACCGGCCCGTCTGTCTGGCTGACTGATCGGTGTTAGAAGCCCCCCCCCACTCCCGTCGTAATCAGACCGGAAAGCGACCGCCTCGGGACCGCCTGGACCCGGGGGGCCGGGGCAATAAATTTCCTCCCGTACGGTACCGGACCCGGCGCGGCGCGCAGCCGAATGAGTTATGGACGCCTAACCAACCTCAACCGGACAAGCTGATAGGATAATTGGGCCGAACTTAGGCACTGCATTGTGGCGCGCGCTCATGTCCTGAACCGGGGGGTTTCCCTTTCTCGTCGGCGACAGCCGCAGCAGCAGCTGAGTCGGCGTCAGCTGCTAAGTTTCGCGAACCACCGGGACCCCCGGCGGGGTACGACCGTTCTAAGCGGGGCCCGCTCGAAGGTACGTTGTAGGAATTGTTTGTGGAGGTTCCGCTGGAGGGTGTTTGAAGTTGGCGATGAAAGCAGCGACCGCTTATGATTTGTTGCTACCCCGAGGCAGTAGCGAGAAAGAGAGGGTGATGGATGTAGCGCTTGATTTGTATATTGAATACTACACCAATTTTTGAACTCTAGCTCTACCTGTAATCTGTCTATCGAAGATCCTCTTATGCTGCGTTGTTGGGATATATTTGCAGGAGCTTTCTTAAGATATATTGGAAACATCACAAGCACAGATCTCGGAAGGATCATCAACATGTCTGAACTAGCCTTAGACTTTGAGTCCATGGCCAAGAATATAGGAAAACTTATTAGGTATAAGGTGTATTCCAGTGATAGACCTAGATGGGCATTCAATTTCAATCAGTATGTTAGTTCCTTCATCCATCCTTTCTCTCTTTCTTGTTCCAACAATCTTCAGGTATATAAGCCTGCCATATTTGAACATTCCTGAGCAACTTGCTTGGAAGCTATTACTTCTCGTAGTTTGGCTTACTTAAATAATACGACTATACTATTCAATGAAGTCCCCAAGTGATAAAACATCTCCAAGATTTCTCCAGAATTTCTCAACGATGAAAATTTCTAACAGTCTTTGCATTTTCAGCATGTTTATTTTACAAAGATGGATCTCCTCGAATTGTACAAGTATTTTTGTACATCTGGATTTCCTAACTCGTCGTTGCTATCGCGTTACTGACTGTCACGTCGTTTGGGATGTGTTTAAACCGTGTGGTTCAGAAGTTCTGCGATTACTTCAGACTGGCTTAGACTCTTTATGGATAAACAACAAAAAACCTAAATTCGGAACATGGAAAATCTCTGCCGAATGCTAGTGGGATTCTGGAGACATGAAACAGCGTTTATCTCTTATTTCCTAATCGAATCCTTATTTCCTAAGCTCAATCCATGGAAGAACCTACTAATCAAAGATGATCGAACATCTTAAGAAACTATCCACTAAACCAGATTAATATCGTCAGGATCATGTATACATTTGGTACTCCACTTCTTGTGCATAGAAAGACGTGGAAGGATGTGGAGATCACTTTAGTTTTAGTATAAACTATTTGCTAAAAGTTCCATAAGGTTCTAACACGCTGAAACGGAGCAAAGGTGCTGCTCAAGGATCAGCTGCGTCTGGAGAACAAAAACCCTTGCCAGCAAAGTTCAACAACTGCAATCCACGGACAAAGGATACTAAAATCTTACAAAACATCGACAGACAAGGGTCGTACCGGACCGATCTGTCCCGTATTTTTTTACCTAATCGTTAGCGCACGTTATCCACGCGTAGGTATACGTGCTTTAAAATTTCGAACCCTTTGCTTGGGTTTTATATCGCTCAAAGACCCAAGTCGCGCCTGCACCTGTCCTTGTTATGGTCCGAAACAAGCTGGTTCCAGATAACAAAAAACACGAAAAGGTACACCAGCCGCGAACGATCCGCGCACGGCATCGCGATCGCCGGCAGAATCGGCTGCCGGGATACGAACGATTAGAAACCTCTGAACAAAAAAAAAACACACACACACACCGGTCAACGGGGCAGGCAGTAAACGCGCCAAAACCCGCGCATGATGGGGCTCGTAAAAAAATGCAAAGCCAAATGATTGCTAATTTTTATTTCAGAAACTTTTGCTGTGTGCATACACACACACACACGCGCAGAGAGAAAGAGACGGGGTCGGGTTCTTTCCCGAGTGGATGGAGCTTGATTTTACGGCCGGATTATGGCCGGACTGGCGGGTTTCACGATGGCCTCATGCAGCTCAGTGCACCTTTGCGTGGATTTCTCCCTTCTTCTCTCTTTCTCTCTTGAGCATTCGCTTATTAGCTAAATTATAACATCAACTTTGGCACCGTCCAGGGCGCGCGCGCGCGTGCTCGCTAATAATCGTGGCCTTATCGAAGTGTTACGATCGGCGGCGGCTTCTTGCACCAGAGGTCGCCCGGTAGCGGCACCGGCATTTTTCGGCACATTAAGAAAAAACCAACTACGGCGAAAGGTCCCCGCGGTCCCCGCGGTAATGATTGGCCCAGAACCCAGAAGTACTGTGGTAGAGCCACGATTGATCGCAATCGCAGCAGTCCGAACCGGGCCGATCAGTGTCCGGTGCAATTAGGCACCACGCGCGGAGCGGTCATTGACGCATTCGGAGCGCCCGACAAAAGCAAGTGCATTCGGGTGCAGTGGCAACAACGGTGGGCTATAAAAAATATAAATAAAAACCGAACCAAACCCACCACTCGGTGTAGCGGGCTAATGCTCACCTACCTTAGGTCAGCGCCGCCAGCTGCATAATGTACACCGTTAAAGCCGCTGCTGGAGTCGCCACCTGGAAATAAATTGGAGTTAGATCCGCGGAATCGCAAGCTGGGGTCGAGGAGGCAGAGTTTGGGGGGGGGGGGGCGGATTAGGTGGACAAACATGTGCGCGAGGTTTTTGCAATTATACTGCCGCCTTCTTGTGTCCCGTGCCAGATGTTTATCAGGAACAAGGAGCGTCCAACACGCTTTGGAAGAGCGCCGAGGGGTTAATTACAGAATTTAAAACGAATGATCCTTCTGACTCAGTTTTAAAAATTGGGCTTAACTGACGATTGGCTACATGACTGAGTTTGTTGGAAAGGCGTATAGTGTCAGTTTCGTTTGGAAGTGATTAAAATAATACAAGTCCCTGCAATCAATTGTCCATCTCAGAGTCACCAATGCTCTTGAAAATTATACCCAGTTAAGGTACTAAAAGAAAATGCTTTCCGAATGTAACATCTAAACACTCAAATTCAACTATTCGTGTATGAAAACTTTGCAAACAAAATATCCGAATATAAAATTACTTCAAATTTTGCATAAAAGTTAGGGAATAGTTCGAAATTGTTCCCAAAGTTCTGTTTCAACTAACTAAAAAAAATCGTTTCGAGGAACGATAATTTGTAATATTCGAATATTACTCTGCAATTTCCAAAATTTCACAACACATAAAGAAAAATAAGACTTCAGAAGAGAAAATGAAAGAGAATGAAGAGCAAAAAAGATGAAAAATTCTCTTCTTCTTTGTTCTTTGAACTGTACGTAGAAGAACGTGCATAATAATGTTCTTAAAACCTTAAAAGTAAAATAAAAATGCTTGACTAAAACATAGGTCAAAAAGTTAATAATTATGCTTAATGCTTAATAATTTGTCCGATAATGTTGAAATGTACGTCAGTTATGATCGTGAACACGATTTGAAATTTCTCTACGCGCCCATTCTCACTATCACAATGTATTAATTAGAAGAAACGCTTTGATCTCCGAACCACGCCGGAAAGAGCAATAAACCACTGTCCATTTGAACCATGCGTTGCGGGTTGCATACCTTCTTCGCACTCGCAAACAAAAAAACGCTCGTGAATGAATTGGCGCGCTTCGAAACGCTTCAGAAAGTGCGCTCTCACGCTCACTCGTTCTGCTCACACGCGCAGGCAAGTGAGTGAACACGGTTCTCACCCGTGAGTAAACGAAGCGTTTTTCGCCTCGTATGTGTTTTTTTCTAACGCAGACTCACTATGGATGACAAATCTAGTTGGATTTATGTTGCATTTTTTTTTCGTATCTTCCGCTCTCTTTCTCTCACTCTCTCTCTCTCCCTTCTTGTCTCTCTGGCTCTGACTATACGAGCGAAAGGGATGGGGAATAAAATTCACATGCACACATTTTCACACGATCACGCGGCTGGTCCCGGTGGTGACCGTGACGGGAGGAAAAGAGTCTGATGGCGAACGATGGGGGGGGGCGGGGGGTGTGTGCAAAAACGTGTCCAAGAGCCACTCCAGCCAAGCGAAGAAACGAAAAAATAACAAAACATGCATGCACGGCTCCAAACTTGGAGTCAAATTCCGGAGCAGAGACGATGATGCTGGCCGCTCATTTTCTTGCCCCCATATGGAGCAGTGTGCATCCACGTCCACGCATGCAAAAACAACGAAACCAAATCGAACAGGGTGAGGAGTCGGAAAGGAAGGAGAGAGAGAGAGAGTGGGTTAGAGGGGAGTTTTGGGGCGAAAAACACACGCACGTTACCTGTTGCAAAGCTAGGAATATTCATTCTTTCCCCTCGCCGCTAACCGTTTCGCCACCACTTTCGTTCTATCCAAACAGAGACTCACACTCGAACACAGAACACGCACACACGACCGTCACGACGTCACGCTTTGCGTTTGATACACTTCGCACTCGGCTGGTTGTGGAGAAACGTTCACTTGCCTAATCACCTACTCTCACGGGGGTGGAGGAAAAGAACGGACAAAGGGTAAGGGCGTGCAAAGAAAGCAACAAAAAGAGGTGGGGGGAAGACGAACACAAATACTCGGCCCGGACACTTCTATCGGACGCGTGCATGCACTAATCTTGCTCTCTCCGTACCCTGCAAGAACGCAGAAGCTGTTCAAATACACCACAGACACACACAGAGACACGCAAACACAAACGTATGACACAACACACAAAATCCGTCCACAATCCGGGGAGATCTTCTTGAATGCTGGCCCCGTGTGTAGAGTAGAGATCAGGATGACGCGCGGCTCCCGCTCTCGCTGTCACGCTCGCTCTCCCTCTCTCAGTCTCGCACTGTCACTGTCACTGGCCGTCGTCACTTGCAAGTGGATCGAGCCGAGAAAACTACTAATCACCGCAGCCGGCCGTACTACACGTCATACAGCTCCCGATCGAGAGTATGTCCAGTGCATGCGACAGGAAAAGGGAGATATCGATCGCAGCAGGCGAATCTCGAATGCAGTATTACTTAGCTGGTTTCCTTTGCGAGGAAGGAAAAAAGTACAACTACCACTTTTATACTGATTTATCTTTCTCCACACACGCACGCACGCACACGGTGAGACACACACACACACACACACGCACAGGCACTATGGCACCCACAATTTGCATATTCAAAGCAAGTGCGCGCCCGGGGTTGATTAGAGTTGGAGCAGATTTCGTCACTTGAGTAATGCCTGTTGGCGATTTGGATCTTGAAGAGTTGCGCGGGACGGAGCATCCTCCCGATCCGTCCACTTCCTGTTCCGGACGGCTGCGGGAGGAGGGGAGTGGTGGACGACCACACGACACAACGTTACGTGACACCGTCTCCAATCCAGTCCGGGGTGGAGTGGATCCAAAGACGGAGCGGTTCTTCCACTGCCGGAACAAGTGGGGCAATGTCTGCATGCACCTCTCGAGCACTGCCTCAAGCCTTCCGGACCCTGGTGGACCGAAAGAAAAGCCGGAACGAGCCGGGGATCGGTGAGGGTCAAGATCGCGGTCCGATCAACACCCAGGCCCCGCTCCGGAACCTTCGCGCGGGTGTTGGGTAAGAGGTGAGAACGACCGCGGCGAGACGAACCACAAGACCACCCTCGAAAAAGCGCTGGTGAACCTGCCCGGAGGAGGAGCGAGAAGGGAGCACGGCAGCAACACCAACAACAACAAAACACCGAACAACCAAAAGAAAGGAAGAAAAAACTTGCGGCTTGGAGCCCAAACGCGGTTGGCACACAACAACAACGGTTCACAAATAACTTAAAACTGGTCCACCGAAAAGGCCGGCCAGCGGGCGTAGCGAGAGAGCCGTCGTATGTGCAAAGATAGGTGTCCCGAACCGATGGGCATAAAATGTGACCACGGCCGGCACACACATTTGCGCGCCTTTCCGTGGTCGTTTCCGTGTCTGAGTGTGTGTGTGTGTGTGTGTGTTTCTGGCTGAGCGGCACGGTAATCAAAACCCCTCCCGTCTGGTGGCGGCGAGGACGAGTGTGGCGGGGAGCCCTCCCCCT
>KB673534.1:6256406-6273811 GCA_000349145.1 Anopheles dirus
AAGCCGTGTTCCCGTGCGCGCACCCGGTGGTGTGTCGAAGCCGAAAGTGAGTCGAGAAAATTCGGTCAAATCATCTCGCACTCACACTTCGCTTCGGTGCCCGCCCGGTTTCGCTGCTTTTTTGTCTCATTTTTTTCTTTTTCACTCGCCTTATGGGGTGGTAGTGGGTTGTGCTCCAACCCGGGGCCCGGGGTGGTTTTTTTGCGTGTTCTTTTTCTTTTTTGAAGGGGATGATGTGTGTAGACTTCCCACCCAGCAGTGGCGGTGTGTGTGTGTGTGTGTGTGTGTGCGCGCGAGAGAGTTATTTGCAGAGAGACTGTTAGGGGAGCGAAAATGAACGAGAGAGAAAGAGAGTGCTATAAAGAGAAGATTGCTTTGGTGGTGGTTTTCGTCTGACGCACACATGCACACACCACACTCGACACCAACACCACCACCACCTCCCCTAGTGCTCCCCCCATTTGCGGAGAGGGCAACATTGGGGCGAAAACAGACTCACCACCCATGAAAGGGTGGAGAGCGGCATATGTTGCGTGTGACGGCGTCGTGCTGGTGTTGGTGTGGCCGGCGGTTCAGAATTATCACCATCTTACCGCATGCTTCGACCGGCATTCGAGCGAGACGGAAACACCGTACCACGCGAATATACGAGAGAGCGCGAGAGAGAGCGAGACCGAATGGCCTGAAATTGCCAACAGAACATATTTTGGCTTCGTCGACGAAAACTGAGTAGGCCAGACATGGGGGGGTTCACAACGGGCGCCCGGGTGTGGAAACGACCCACGAACAAAAATGGCGGCCCGAGCGGGAGATGTTTCGAGCTCGATTAAAATATTATTTACGCGATGCAGCTACCCGGCTGGGAGGGGGAGGGGGCGTGCGGGGAGGAGAAGGTCAGGGCGTCGGAGCGTCGGAATGCCGGCCGGCAAGTTGCACTTGACAGTGGCCGCCGCCCTAGCCACATGCACATGCCCTTGACGCAGCAGCCACACCAATGTGGATTCGTTTCGAAAGTGCGCGACGAAAAGCAAACGCCCCGAGCGGCCCACCAGAGGGATGCGCGCCGCGTTTGCCAACGAAGCATAACGCGCACACTACCGCCGCGTTACGTCTGTCTGTTTTGGGGGTTTCGCACCTCGGAAAGGGAGGCTGATTGAATTTCTCTCGAACTTTTAATTGCCCGTTGTATCTCATTTTTCATTGGAAACACAATTTCGAAATGTTTCCTCCTTTCAACCACTAACGTTTTAACCATTAAAAACAAATACAAACAGCATCTAATTAATGTGTAGCCCTTCTTTTCGATAGCTGCCGTACATCAATAATCATAATACACATAGCTTAAATAGTTCAAAATCGACAGAAAGCGGAAACCTTAGAAGAAAAGCCAAACCAAAGAAAGTTTATGGAGCAAATAATTTAGTTCTACTTAGTGCCAAGTATGTATCAAGGTCATTTGTGATCTTCATGAAAAAGTGTGGTTTGGTCAAACATAACTCCCAAATTTATCGTTTTTTATGCTTCGCTATCAATTATCGTGCATTTTTGTATGTAGACTGCATACATCTCTTATCTAATAACGTCCCTCACATGACAAATAATTGGCAATCATTGTTTGCTATTTCAATTCGTTTATTTGCCTCCACAAAATCGCTTGGGTTTTTGAAAAAAAACCCTCAAAATAATCATTTTTTACATTCTGTTACCAGGTTTCATGCATTTTTCAATGTAAACTGCACAAATTGTTTAGCTAAAAACATCAATTTTGCTATTGTTTACGCTTTTAGATGGTTTTCGAGTATTATACTCAACATATGAGCCGATTGTCCAGTGTCTGGCACATGACCTGATCGAGCAAAGGAATATGACAAAATTTGTTTGTTGTTTTAGTGCATTTCTTGGCCTGAAAGCCACTACAAGCTCCGTATTGTAGTTATATATTCAGATTTCGTGCTTTTTTATATGTGAACTGTGCATTTCCTATTCAAAATCGTTGACATCACTAAACACTCACGTTAGAAAATGGTTTCTAGCCCAATGTTTGATCCTATAAGCTAGAAACCTAGAACGCTTCATAAAGACCGAACAAATACATTGTAAATAATGGATCAACAAAGCGCATTGTCGTGCAGATTGCATACTTTCTGATTAGTTCGTAGATGTCGCGGTTTTGAAATACAAATTAAACAGAATTCTGAAAGAAAAACTGAAACTTTACTCGTTTCAACATGTGAGATAAAGGAGTCTAGAGATAATTTGTTTTGTATATGTTTTAGCTGCTTTTGTAGGCTACTCCGGCGTTTTAGAGCACATTTTTAATTATGAGTTAGTGTATAAACATGACGGCTAGACTTCGGAATAGATATTGACTAATGACGGTAACATTGATGCGATATGGTACCTTTAAAGGTATGCAAAACCGGACACCCTAAAGAAAATGATACCAATTGCTCATGTAGCTGATTTGTACTTAAAAGTATGCATTCTGTTGAACAATACGCAAGTGATCGAATATTATATAGTAGATTTGGAACTATTACGTCTGCAATGAGCACCGTCAATTTGAAACAAACCTTCCAACTAGAGTAGGCAACAGAATGCGATGAGATTCAGTTGTCGTTCTTGAAAGAAGAATTTCTTGAAAATATAATACCCATTTTTTGTCAAGACAACAACACTTGAACATACATTGCAACTTTTAAGTTAGTTGATAGACACTACGACTAATTAAATAATAATAAATTTTATCTCCTGTGTAAATAAACTAGACTTAAACCATAATTAAGATGTCTTTATGCGATTGTATAGAAAAGTATTAGACTCCTCATGCATAATTCTTCAAAAAATGGTGATGTGGCGCACACGAAGATTTTTTAACTATTCGATACGATATGTTATGGTTAAATTACATGATTTTCCTCTCTTAATCTCTTAATCTTAAACACCACGCCGATCGATCGATCGTGAACAAGGTGACAAGCATAGCATCCCCTGTATCCTGTTTCCAGCATTGCTTTCATTCCTATGAATATTTGAAACGCATGCTTGGAAGGCAAAAACCCTTTTTTCCACCGGTCAGCGCTCGTCGGAACCTTTCATTTTCATCCGATTTCACTGTTTTACCTGTCGAACCCTTAGATCTGGGCCCTAGTGTAAGCGGCCAAGCGCACCAATAGAAGAAAAAAATAGCCTCTACTTATCGATTCCACCCCATTCCGTGGGCACGTTCCGTTCCCTTCCGAGCGATCGGGGTATCGTCGCAACTGCACAAGCACACGATAAACTCGTTTTCAGCCGAAAGAAAATCCCACATATTGGGTTACACACGTTCGCCGTGCAGCGGCGCCCCGGGTTCTCAGGGTAGGTGCCACCGAGCTAGAGCAGTGCAACAATGTGCCTCATTTTGCCGAGTGTGCCTTGGCCGCTGACACAGCTGGCCGGTCAAACGGTAGCCGGCGATAAGGGCCGCGGCCGCGCCCGGTGATGCGTCTTGATGCGTGGAATATTGAATGTCTCGCTGCAGGAGTGAGTGACGTTCTCGCACTTCCGCGTTTCCTTCGTGCGTGTGTATGTGTGCTTGTGTGCGTATCTGTGTTGATGTACGGCCGATATACATAATGTAAATCGGCATCGGCATCAACAAGGCCGTACGTGGTGGCCCTCCGCCATCCGAAGCGCGGGTCATGAGAAAGCGCAGGTCATGCCGAAGGGTGCTGGCTGCATCGAGGAACACTTCCGCGTTCCGGAGCGCGATACGAGGAACTTATTTTCGCGCGGTTTTGATCTCCTCTCCTGTGTGTGTCAGCGTCGGATAATCCCGTGACCGGTTTGAGCGCCTACCTCCCTCCGGAGGACTCCGCGGTGGCGATCATCTCGCTGCCCTTTGCGTTGCCATACCGATGGTGAAGGGCCTTTGCTTTGTCTCAGAGGCAGAAGCAATGGAGGCAAAACTGCAAACCGGAAGCAATCGTTATTTGGCGTGCACGTGTGTGAACTACGGACGTGAGTAAACAATGATATAAATATTTTAAGCATACATACGCTGGCTTGCCCGAACTGGACGGTGCTGCGGGTTCGATTGCCTGCCGGAGGATCTTATCATATTCCGCGAGTGTGCCGAGGGAGCCTGGAACGAGGAGGCAGCGGGTTGTTTGCTTTGGGCCGAAGTCGAGTGAAGTACAGCTCGACATCACTTACACCAGCTTTTCCCATGTATGCTTTCTTATTCACGTTTCTCTTCTCGCTTTTTCGAAACGATATGGATTTATGGACATCATTCTTAATCAAGCTTGATTATTACCTCAAATTCATATATTCAATCGATCTTTTTACCTTTCAAAATCACCTTAAATTTCGTCACAAAATATGCTTTTGGTTGGTATAGCTTTTCGGAGTTTATTCTGCTCCGTCCGGGCTGTCCTTGGAGAAAATAACTTAAAATAAAAACAAGCAAAATCACTAAACGAAACGTAGAATTCGGACCGAGATTTGGCCACATCGAGGGGGCTTGGGGATCGCGCGACAGCCAACCCCCACCGGGGCGGATGATGCATGCGGATCATCTCGCAGCGCCATCGTCCGCGTTTGATCCTTCCTGGAAACCCTCCGGGGCGCCCTCTCGGGTTTCTCTGCACTCGGTCTCGCCTCTCGAGATGAAAGTGAAATGGTGTATGGCCTTGTAAGGGCAACACGCTCGGATGCTGTTACAGGGTGCCGGGTAGAAAGGGAAAAAAATCTGAAATTCTTCGGTGTCGGCGAAATATTCATTAGTTTTAGGTTCAGGCCGGTTTTAATGCGTTTTTTTCGAGAGCTAATTTAAAATGAAGAATAGATTTTGTCAACACTCTGGTGGAGGTGTTACGGAGATAAAAAAGAAGATTTTGCTTTATGTTTTGCTCAATAAAACGATTGCTACTTAACACTCTACTTCTCTCTCTTGCATTTCTTATAGTTTTCTATAGATTATAGCAATTTGGTTTCGAAAATTTCATAAACAGTACACCCGATAAAGGTTCATGTCGTCATTTCGACCACCTTACGCTAGTAAGAGATGCATAAACATAGAAAAAGCGGAAAACAAATCAGTAACTGATCAACCAAGCCATCTTTGTTTGGATGGTTTGCTTGTTAAATTTTCATGAAATTGTTATTTTCCTTTAAGATTTTTAGGGATGTAATATTCAATTCAACAAGAAAAGTTTGTACAGTACAACAAAAAAAAACAACATCTAAATACCATAGCAACCATATTCCAAATGTATAGCTGCCTCGTTGACTGAGTGGCGCCATCTCTTGACGAGCAGGTTAACTAAAACCTATGCTAGTTTATCGCGATTTTCGCGCTTTATCACGAGATTTATTGGACAGGTTAAACCTCTTGAACTTTTTGAGGAACAAAACAAACGAATCATTAAAAAAATAATTTAAGTCGTACAGCTTGTATAAATAACAATACTGGTTAAACTTCAGACAATCTTCAGGTCTGGAAATCGAGAAACAATAAACAAAAAAAGAAATAAAAATCGTGTAAATCGTAACTTGTTGATTTGAGAACCTTGTAAGAAGATATAGTAAGCAATGTTTTACATTAAGCTATCGAAACAGGTAGAACCACTTTGAGCTAATCGTATGAAACATTTTAAAAGAAATCAGTAAAAGATATGACGAACTCCACAAAATCGTTTCCTAACATTTTCCTTCAATTAGTTTCCAAGATACAAAGTGTACATAGTTGAGGCGCGATTAAAGAGTGTTAAATTCCAAGCAATCTATTAGAAAATTCACAACTTATAATAAGGAGATCCAACTTTATAAACTAATCCTAGGAGAGACTCAAAACTCGCTTTGTAATTTCAATTTCTTCCTTTGCGAAAAATGCACCAATCGTGCCAGTTGTTGGCAAAGGAACCGATAGAGTTGAAACGTTGCTTTCACTGTCCGTTCGTGGCCGAGCGAGTTTTTAAAAGGTCATGAGAATCTGGAGGTCAAGGGCCCAGGACATCGGTTGCGCCCGGTTCTGTCCCAAACGTGGTGGTAGGGTCCTGCACCATTCCAAGACAGGCGACCCGACGACGAATCCTGAAGAACGAGTTCCGGTACCAGTTGCTGGGACCGTGACCGTGACCATGATGCCCGTAACCAGGATCGAAACCAACCAGTCGTCCCTTAACATCCCAACCCTGGTCCCTTAGACGAGTAATTGGGGTTTTGAAATTTTGAAGAGTTTATGAGAGAAAATTGAAGAAATTGAGAGAATTTTTTCAAAAAGAACTGTTCTTTACAGGAAATGTTCAATTTCTAACCCAATATTCAGTCCAACAGAGCATACAATGTGATGTAAAAGTCTCCACACGCAACTTTCCCACACACCTCACAGTCGATGGAACGCGCCTGTAGGTTTTAAAAACTCCTTTCGAATACTTAGAACCAACCGAAACCGTCCCGGCAAACGAGCATGAGGATTTAGGCATGATAGTTTTTTGTGCTTCTTTTATTTATTTACCCGTGTCCTATTTCTCACAAACATCCTGTCCACGTGGGCCACGCACCGCGCACATTCGCGCACGGACATGAATAGAAAAGTCCCTCATCACCGGCAGTCGTTTCCCACCCAGCGTTTGCCGTCAAAGCTGGCGGTGTACGCGAAGGGAAGGCAATATTCGCGAAACCCCGTCTAGGAATGGCGCGGCGGTGAGAGAACACCGTACCGAGCCCAGATTCGGGTCGGTTCCACACATTAACTTGTCCGCGCGGTGCGGCTGGCTTTTGTCCCTGTGGGGTTTTAAAATTCGCATTCGGATCGTTCGCACCGTGCAGAAATCGAGCAGAAAACCACGTCTTAAGGTGAAGAAAACCCGGGTCGCTAGTTACGGCTTTTAGAGCTAGCCGTTTTGTCTATCCGAGCTAGACTGGAGCATTCCCGCAAGAAAGAGGTAAAGAAAAGGCTCACCGGAAGAGCCGGCCGGCATTTGTTCTATGAGAACTGTTGTTTACTATTTCGTCCCGTTCCTGAAACGTCGCGTTTTTTGCCTCAAAACCTTCAAACCCAACACATTCGTCATTTTGTTCCCGCCGTTTTGTGGTACGTTTTATCTTTTATGCCATTATGCACGGTTTACTCTCTTTTGATCCTTGTTTCGAATGTTTTGTGTAAAAAAAAAAACGCTCTAACATCCACCATCGGGATACGCGCCGTATGCGAAACCGAATCAAACCTCAACGAGGGGAACACGACGCGAATGCACTTGCACATTCGTACTTGCATCGGCGGCCGCTCCGGCCAATTGCAGTGCACGGACGGGTCCGCTCACTCTCGGCTCTCGGCGCTCCGTTGCACTTTTCAGCGCAAAGGGGTTTCTTTCTCATCATCACCATCGCGCAATTGCACCTTGCCGGCGCGTGCATACATAAACACGCCGGACATCGCGTGCGACAGCATGGTGCGGTTGCATTTGCATTCGCACACGCACACACCCTTCGGTGCATTTGATGCATGCATACAAGAGAAGCGTACCGCGCGCGCGGCCTTATCTCCACGTACACGGCCGCCCCGGCCAATTGGAGCTCGCAAAATGGCGACAGTGCAGTTCGCGAAACTGCAGTTGCAACCAATTGCAAGCAAGTGCTGCCGGTTGGACGGTATGGCGATTGTATGCACTTGTGCTAAAGACTTTATTATGAGTAGTGCTTAACAAACAAAGACAAGTTTAAGACTTTTGAAAATAAACCATGAGTCTTACTAATAACGATTAGTTCTCGCATCTAGCCGTCCAACAATAAAGATAATTATGTTAAATAGAATTATAATTCTTACGTCAATTCAAATACGTTAATACGGCAATGAAGCGTTTGTCATGCGTATTGCACACTTTTAGGCTGCCAAAAAGTATGCAATTATCACTACACCAACGCGTTATTAATGTTTTGATTACCACTTTATTTCTCAGTTAATACTAGTTCATGCTTGACGATTTCATTTGCTCTCTGTTGGAGAAAAAGGATCTGGATGAGTTTTAAACAATATTACTTTATTTAACTTTTTTCATCTTTGTTGGCGATAAACTATTAAGAATAGGAAGATATCAAATAGGGATAAACCATAAAGAAAATACATAAAATACGATATCGACTCCAAGTGTCGTCATTGAAATGATCATCGAAATGACCCAATTATAAAAGCTTTTTTTTAAATAACCCCTCCAAGACGTAAGTTTTTAGCAAAGTTTTCATTTTTTTATCAATTCTTGTATTAATTTTAACCTGCAATTTTTTCCATCATTTGAGACACTGAATAATTTTGATCGAAAATTTCACCACAGCTAAGTCCAGGCCCCTCAATAAAACGGCGTATGACCGAAATATCTTATTTCAGACGATTTGTCTTTTAAGACAACATATGTAAAAGCGACGAAAGAACTGTTTTATCGAACAGGAAAGATGATATTAAGTTGGGTATTGTACTTGAAAGCTTAACGACCCTTTAAACAAGAGTTTCTCGGTGCCCTCGAGGTAGTGTACAAAAAGAGATGACTGATAGTTAGTACCAGAACACGCTGTACGCATGTGAAACGCTTCAAACTTGGTACAGACAAAACTGATTTACCGTTGATTGCTCAGTAAGATTGCTCTCGACCTTTTCATTCCTCTTCAAAGAAGTCTACAGAAGTTCAAAATTGACACCCTTTCGTGGAAATTTCATATTCCCCTAAGTTCTTTTGAACTACAGTTAACACGATTACGGTTGAAATTATCAATTTGACATAATAGACCATTTAGGACGTATGATGTGGTAAATGGGTGGATATCACCTTCATCTGTACTTCTTGCTTCAACTTAAAGTTGTAGCTACATCAGCAGTAATAGCATTTATATACATTTGAAACAAGAATTGAGCTAATGTTAAAATTGAATTGAATTATACTATAACTAAGTAGATGAAATATTCAATTATCCATATTCCTGCGTGCCCAAACCGAGGTTATTTTAACGAATATTTTCCATAACTGTCAGCTAATATAAGCAACGAAGAGCTTATTTCCGCAGCAGAAATAGTCGCTTGAAATAGATGCATCCAGAAAGATATGCACCACCCTGTACAAACCGCAAATGAAGACAATCATTCAAATGCGAAAACCACAAACTCAAAATACAGCACGAGTGTGTATGTGTTAGTGGCCACTATTTTTAGCGCCGGAATTTTGGCTTCCAGGTTTCGCCCGTGTAACTCGAAAGCGGAAATATCCGACTGTCTTTGGCCGGACGCTCCACCACCATCACCACCACCAGCACACGGCGCGTATGGTTGGTTTGGCCAGGAGGAGCAGTAGCAGGAGACAGGAGAGAAATTAAAAATAGCACCATCTTCGAATGATGCACACGTCCGGGATGCATGCGATTTCACAGCACGCCAGATTTTCGGACCTTTTCGGTGGCGGATTCGTGCTTCTTTGTTCTTGGGTTGGTCTCGCGGGAGTCTCATCTGGGCCTGGTGATCTGGTGATGAGATGCGGCAAATGGAGACGCGTTGTGTCACCGTTCGGCAGGGAGTTATTGTCAATCGTTTCGAGAGGGAGTGCAGAAATACTGTCTTGATGGTGAAAGGCGCTTTTCATACTGCTGCAAAGGTCGGTTGACATAATAGAATTGTTAGTCTAAGGTATCACAGAAGTAAACATGAAAACGAGGTCTTCAATAGATAACCTATTGGTATCTTAGTGCGGGAGTTCCATAACATAAATTTGCAAAATTCGCATCTATCCCAATTTGCATGTTTTTATCACTAACAAAGCTTAAATATGTTTAGGCACTGACAATACGGCCACTAAGGCCGTCATACTAAATAAAATAAATAAATAAATAAAGCTTAAACAAGAGCTTAAATGACTCGAACAAGCAGAACATTCCCCAGTATTCATATACTAAAGTAAAACTTGCATCATGATGCCCATGGGCTCCAAATTAGACGAAGCCTTTAGCCTTCGTGTACGTGGATGGACCAGCGTTAACTTCCATAATACAGGGTTTACCACAGCCGCTGACACATACTGCACACTTTTTGAAACAAGCGGCATACTCACTTCGAAGCCACCGCGATGTGTCAACACACCGCGGCTTCGAAGTGAGTATGCCGCTTGTTTCAAAAAGTGTGCAGTTTGTGTCAGCGGCTGTGGTAAACCCTGTAACATGAACTTTTCGATCACCATTATTTGAACAGTTGGATCACGAAGTACTTTACGAACTTATCTGATGGAATTTCATATCCACTCGATGATCTACATATCTGTAACATGTTGTATGAGCGTTTGACGAACAAACAAATAGATTTTCATACAGAATAATTTTTCATACAGAAAATGGACATACTTTTTAATCCACGGACATACTTGATGAAATACATGGAGCTCTTTGCATACTTACAAATACAGATATTATATATAGGAAAATTTGTTCAAAGACATTCCTTTGGATTTCTTTGGATTTGCTTAGCTTTCACATCAAGCTCTAATGCTTAAATATTTCCAAGGCTATTTTCTCGAACAACCGCCATTTTGTTCATACCGCACTCGCACGTTATTTTCCTATTC
The DNA here is from genome assembly GCA_000349145.1 of Anopheles dirus. Classification (NCBI taxonomy): domain Eukaryota; kingdom Metazoa; phylum Arthropoda; class Insecta; order Diptera; family Culicidae; genus Anopheles; species Anopheles dirus. Next base: position 6,266,990 of record KB673534.1, read on the forward strand.
CTGCTCTCGAGCGGCCACTTCTGTTGGTCAAGACGGGTCAGCTTCTTGAAAACCAACAAGTCTGCCGCGAAATCTACCGTTGGAAACCTATAATTTATGCGTCTTCCAACGTTCGTTTGATCATGGCCTCCTGTGTACGTGATTTTTTCATAGAAGGACACGCACAAACATTGCGTAGTGCGTTAATTATACGTTTGCAAGGCAGCACATTTTCCAAACTTTCCCACATCCACAGGCCAGCCTCCTTTCACACGCACTCAACGCATGCAGCCTCGGTGGTATACCTCATCCTATGAGCTGGTAACGGTTCCCAACTCCTTCCTAAAGGTGATGTTTGGCGCCAAAAACTGAATACGTGCAAACGTGCAAAAAACGGCTGGGTCTCAAATTGGATTACATTGTTACTTGTTAGAAGACGGCGAATTGAATGCGTACGCGACGGCAAGATTTATTTTCCACCCATTTAATGCGAATCCTATTTCCCAATGTCCGAAACGCGATGGAATCGGTCCTGTTCTCCCTTCCTCTGGTGGTCAAACAGGATACAACAGAAACGCCCGTAACCGAGTGCGTGCGGGTAGCCAACGCTATCATCGGTGCGTAAGCAAGTTAGCCTGGCTGTTCGCGCATGACCGAGAGGAAAAAAAACGCTGACGGTAGCCACGAGGGTGACGGAACGACCGGATCGCGCCACAGGAGCTACTTTTCACGTACGGATTACTAGCCAACAGGACAACTGTCAACTCGGAAGATGCGTGCGTGTGGACCCCTCTGCCGAGGTGGATTCCTGCGTGCAGGAACAGGACCGGCCGGCTACCGGTCACAGACTCCGGCGATGAATGGCATTATTTATTCGAAATTCAAATTGAATTCAATCTCTAAGACGGGATGCGCCGGGTGGTGCGCGGTAGCGCAAAAGAATGATTTAATTAAATACAGAAAACAAGTCGCGAAATCTCTGCCGTAATTGTTCGCGAACTCTTTATGTGTTATTAATAGTGAGGCTCGTTCGGGGCACAAGAAGGCAGGCTATTTTTTTTTCTTCGTTCCTTATGGGAAGGGAGTCTTCGCATTTCCCGAATTCGTTCGATTGAATTGCACGGCGCGGTGGCTGTGTTTTTTTCCCTCTATTAAACGGAGAAAAGCTGACACTGACGCTTTCACGGGACAGCGACAAGGCTAGTCTGCATTTTAATTCGATTATAATAACAATGGTGCGCCTCATTTGGGACCAGTTCCAGTGTCCATCTGCACGATTGTGCGTTTGTGAACAGATTTTGTATTAATGCAAATTTAATGGTCAGTTCCGCGATATCACTGTGGGTATGACCACTTCGGGTCATAGGTCCACAGCTTCCTTTTCGGGAGACGCCAGGGTCGGGTAACGAATTTTCCCGCGCATTCTGTGCAGGCATCCGGATGGGGATCGTTTCCCAGGCTGGACCCGTGGACATCTGGAGATAGATCCTTTTGATCTCTCGGGAAACCGTTAAGTTGTTTTGGCCGAAACTGCAGGAAATTCGGCGGTTGGGATGATGGATTTTTTGGGCCGATTTAGCATAAAATTTTGGAAAACCGTTACCTACCGAACATTCTGGTCGTGTGAGACTAAGATCTGGTTTGAGTGCATTGTATTGCGCAGAGAATTGCGACATCAGTTGTGAAATAATGAAATGCTGAAAGGCTTGAGATAGTTCGAAACCCGAAGTATCAATAGCATGATACTTCCACATACTTCTATCTTCCTTTGAATTACTGGTTTAATGATGTATGTTTCTTAAAACAGCAATTATGTCGACCTATTGGGCAGTTTTTTGCTTATCAGTTTTTAACATTTACTGACACATTTACTACAATGGTGACCTAGAGGTAGAGCCACCAAAAAGAAGTTCACAAGGCAGCTGTCGAAGTGTTAAATCATGGTACGTATATAAATCATCCTTGTCTTAATCGTAGCATTGTATGTGGACATATTGTACCCATTGCACTATGAAAGTTGTTATCAGCTCAAGAGTGTCTCCGAAACTCACGTTAAGACCCGAATCATCGATTGCATGGAATGTTTTCAAAAGTCCATCACTTTTGTTGATGCTCTGGTACTTGAAGTACCCTCCTAGCCCTCGTTTCAGTTATCTGAATACGTACCCCTACAACTTAATTGAGAAAACATCAGTTCAATTTTTCAATCTCGAGCAATCTCGAGCCGTTTTTTACAGTAAAAAGTTTAGCAAAAAAAACTCACCTAACGAAATTGGCTGTACGGATACGATACTTTGCCTACAATCTCGGTACATCGCCTTGTGCAAGACAGAGCCTTGTCGTCGCACCGTGGTGGAGTTTCCCTTATGGTCAAGCTCAGACACGTTGGAAACTTCGTTGCCGTTTTCTATGATGAATGCTTACTATTTAGATACATGCGAGCTAAATTGCTTCCGTGGGATCTCGCCTAGAGGCCCAAAATCTAAAAGTTTTTTAGCCCTTTAGAACCCGTTTGAATTATGTTTGGATATCACAGGGGTTTACAAGATCACTTTACGCACTTTGCTTTACAACTAAAAACAGTTACACTGTACTAGAAATTACGTACGTACTTCTTTTCACCGGATCACGAAATCAATCAATAAGCCGATCGCCTTCATTATAGCAGAACAAAATGGCGTTGAAAACAATGACATTTCATTCTTGTACTTCCGATCGTAAACACTACACCAAAATATGCAAATTGTTTGAAAGTTTTTTTTATTGTTGAACCATTTCAACGCTATTTTTAATACTTTAATTTTCATCATTTGCAAGAGTTGAAAATTTTAAAATATTTTCCGTTTTTTCTACCGAGCTAATCAACCCGACAAGAGACAAGTTGACAACGCTTGAGAATCAGTCTGCACACTTATAAACGCGTCGAAATGCGTTGTCAATAACAAAATAAAATAACAAACCAAGCAAGCGGTGGAACTTGTAAACAAATGGAGAAGACGAACATATTCTGGACCGCGGAATTTTGCGTTCAGTTATAAGTGTTTTCTAGTAATTTAACCACCATGACCGAGGTACACGCAACGCAGATGGCACGTCGTCGCTTCCTGACGATCGCCATATCGTCACAGCTGGAAGAGGCCGGCTTCTCGACGGCGGAGAAGGACGCACTGGAAACGCTAACCGAAATGATGCAGAGCTGTAAGTTACGCTTCGTGCTTCAATCGGGGGAAATTATAAATTAAATTTACCCTTTACTTAGTTCTGGTTGAGTTGGGTAATTCGGCGCGAAACTACTGTGAACTAGCAGGCCGAACGCAGCCCGTGATAGGCGATGTCGTGGTGGCACTGATCAATATGGGCATTTCGATCCGCGGCCTGGACACGTTCGCCAAGCGCGAAGGACGCCATGTATTGGCCCCGCCGCAGCAGGCACAGGCTCAAAAACAGCAGTCCATCTTACAGGCGGGCCAGAAAATATCACACCCGTCGCACATTCCAAACCACCTGCCAGCGTTTCCGGATCCACACGCGTACATTCGCACACCGGTAGGAGAACTTTCTCGTAGCCAGCGTACCAGCTGCATTTCGCTATGGCGTTTATAATCATAATCTATAACCATTTCCCCCGACAGACACACAAACAACCGGTCACAGAGTATGAGGTGATCCGAGAGAAGGCAGCGCAACAGCAGCGAGACGTAGAGCGTGCGCTCACCAAGTTCCTCGCCAAGACGAGCGAAATAGATAGCCTGTTCGATAACGAGGAGAGCCCGATGTTTCCGCTGATCGCCTGCAAGCCCTCCTTCCCGCCCTACCTGCAAGCCCTCAATCCCAGCGATCAGATATTCGACTTCGAGGAACTCGAGTACTACTACTTAGTCGCGAACCGCAAGGAAGACATCACGGAAACGAAGGAAGAGGCCGATGCGGGAGATGATGACGACGACGAGGATGGCGATACACCGAAAAAGGAGGAGAAAGGTGGCTCACCGGAAGTAAAGCAGGAGGTGGACGAAGTGTCATCGCCGGCGGGCGGAAAAAGTGAATCTCCGGCGATCACGAACGGTGGAGCAGTGGGCACGTCCGCTGCTACGATCGATAATCCATATCTCCGGGCGGCAACCATTCCGCGGAAGGTGAAGCACGATTTCACGCGCTAACGAGCCTTTTTTACGTTTAATAAACACATACTTTACGATCAAACAATGCTGTTTATTTTCCCCATTTTAGTTTAACTAACAAATACATACGTACAGCTCGCTCGTACTGGGCTCTCCGGATGATTGCATTCCTTTTTTAGTTTGAGAGAGAGAGTGTGTGTGTGTGTGGTTGTGTTCTCGTTACTGATTCGCTTACAACTAACGCACTAAGATCGGACTATCCTCGTCGCCACCCAGTTATAACAATGCGATGTGACTGAAAGCAGGGTCACTGTCTTCTGAGCTAGGGTTTGGGAGGAAGATCCCCGATCAGAGAAGCGTTCGCCCACCCTCAGGCAGACCGCATTCGGCGCGTCCGATGATGGTTCACGGGCCACTTTAGGCAGCCTCCTTTGCGAGACGCTCCGCCTTCTCGACGACCTCCTCGATCGGGCCGACCATGTAAAAGGCGACCTCCGGCAGATGGTCGAGCTCACCGTTCAGGATCTTGGTGAAGCCCTTGATGGTTTCCTCCAGCGGCACGAGCTTGCCGGCGTGGCCGGTGAACACCTCGGCCACCTGGAACGGCTGCGACAGGAAGCGCTGGATCTTGCGGGCGCGTGCCACCGTCAGCTTGTCCTCCTCGGACAACTCATCCATACCCAGGATGGCGATGATGTCCTGGAGCGACTTGTAGTCCTGCAGGATCTTCTGCACGCCACGGGCGATGTTGTAGTGCTCGGCACCGATGATGTTCGGGTCCATGATACGCGACGTCGAGTCGAGCGGATCGACCGCCGGGTAGATGCCCAGCTCGGCGATGGCACGCGACAGCACGGTCGTGGCGTCCAAGTGAGCGAACGTGGTGGCCGGAGCCGGATCGGTCAGATCGTCAGCCGGCACGTAGATGGCCTGCACGGACGTGATCGAACCCTTCTTCGTCGTGGTGATGCGCTCCTGCATGCTGCCCATGTCCGTGGCCAGCGTCGGCTGGTAACCGACAGCGGACGGGATACGACCGAGCAGGGCAGACACCTCCGAACCGGCCTGCGTGAAGCGGAAGATGTTGTCGATGAACAGCAGCACATCCTGACCCTCCTGGTCACGGAAGTACTCGGCCACAGTGAGACCGGTCAGGGCGACACGGGCACGGGCGCCCGGCGGCTCGTTCATCTGGCCGTACACCAGCGCCACCTTCGACGACTTGTCCTTCAGCGAGATGACACCACCCTCAATCATCTCGTTGTACAGATCGTTACCCTCGCGGGTGCGCTCTCCGACGCCGGCGAACACGGAGTAACCACCGTGCGCCTTGGCCACGTTGTTGATCAGCTCCATGATAAGTACGGTCTTGCCGACACCGGCACCACCGAACAGACCGATCTTACCGCCCTTGGCGTACGGGGCCAGCAGATCCACCACCTTGATGCCCGTTACCAGGATCTCCTGCTCGACGCTCATCTCGATGAACTCGGGCGCCTCGGCGTGGATGGGCGCCGACAGGTTCGTGTTGATCGGGCCACGCTCATCGATCGGCTCGCCGATCACGTTGATGATACGGCCGAGCGTTTCCGCACCCACGGGGATACGGATCGGAGAACCGGTGTCGTTGACCCGCTGTCCACGCACCAGACCCTCCGTACCGTCCATGGCGATCGTGCGCACGGTGTTCTCACCCAGATGTTGCGCAACCTCCAGCACCAGCCGGGCCGGGCGGTCCTGCACCTCCAGCGCGTTCAGGATCGGCGGCAGCTGCTCGTCGAACTGCACGTCCACGACGGCACCGATGACGGCCACGACCTTGCCCTGGGCGCTGGCGGCCGACTGTGCCGCTGCCTTCGCCGCGTACGATCGGGCCATCACCTGCTCGGCCCGGACCGCCCCGTTCATCAGCGTTTTCATCGTCGAAAACATCCCGGATTCGTTGGATGTTTCACTTCTGGTTCGTTTCGGTTTTTTGTTCGAGCGGGGCGAATGGGGGAGGAGAGAAGCACAGGGATTAGGCACAAGTGTGTGGCACGCTTTTTTTCTTACAAATTATCTGCGAATGAGCGAAAATGGATGATTTAGCGCCGGTATCGCCGCACAGGAAAAGGTGGAAAACGATGAAAATCGCAAAATAACACCGATTACGTAAAACCTACCGTATGACAATTTGTTGGGAAAATGCGACGGATCTCGCCGGACGAATGGTACCGAGCTAAAGGGTTTGCACCTCCATATTGTGATGTAACCGGGCAGTGCTGCCAAATCAATCTAAAAACAGATCTTGAATTTTAAGATTTTTTTTGGGAACAAAAAGTTTTGATAAAAAGTTTACTTAGTTAGATTGTACGCTAGATTCTGACTAAAAAACTTCAAATTTAATTAAAATATGTTATGCCTGTTTCAGGTTGTTTTATGTTACGTGACAGTTGCTTGGGCCAATCGGGTAATCAGGAACTTTGAAAACGAATATTTTCTAAATGTGAGCCCTTGGGAAATGGGATTACTTGATTGGAATGTTTAGAATATTATTAGTAGAGTAGTTTTTTCTTTATAAACGTCAATGAAACGTCTTATTTTATTTATTTTATTTATTATTTAGTATGACGGCCTTAGTGGCCGTATTGTCAGTGCCTAAATGCACTCACCGACATTTTTGTTCTCAGGGCATTTCCTCCCTGTAATTTGGCCTTATCCCGGGCTTACTCGGTTGTGCTGG